>MCFE01000108.1:0-168834 GCA_002104905.1 Basidiobolus meristosporus CBS 931.73 | reverse complement strand
AGAACAAGACTACTCTGACTGCAAAAATGAAGCCAAGGTCTACATTCCTACTGAACTTCCTGAGAGAAAGCCATCTGCTAGCACTAGGTGCTCAATCTGAGAAAAGATGTGTTGACTGGATCTGCCCTTCTGCTGCTGCCCTCTACTTTGTGAATGAAGTTAGGCAATTCTCTGGAGCTGAGCTAGGATCCTTGAGAGCCTCTGACCACCCAGCCTGGTCCCTTTCTATGCAACCAGTTGTGAAGAAGAAGCTGCCAAAGCTTACTGTGCTCACCCACAAAGCTACCAAGAATCAGAAGAAAGACTTTGGGAACTACTTGAAGCTTGCCAGTTTGCTACTTTCTCTGCCAGATGATCTCAACTATGCCTGGCTCTTTGTGAAGCATCTGATTCTGGTGTCTGCCTCCCTCTCACTGCCATGCAAGACTACTGCTGTTACCTCAAGAAAATGGGAATCCATTGTTTCAGCCCTGCAACAAAGCTACCTGAGTTTCCCTAACCCAAAAACAGAGAAACTCCTCCTGACAGCAATACATCACTCCAAGGCAATTCACCACACTCTGCATACTCAGCTCTGGGATCATATTATGAGTTCTTTGCCTCTGCAATCTTCCAACTCTATAACAAGAACAGTATCGAGACTCTACAGGGCAATGAGGCCCTCTTCCAGGAAGTTACCTTCAACAGAACAGCTGGCTAACATCTTCTTCTCTACAAAGCAGTACTCAACTCCTGGCTTTCATCCTGACTTCAAGACTCTGCCCATCCCACTTGCACTTGATCAAAGGAGAATCCATAATGTGCTCAAGAGGCTTCCCAACTCTACTGCTCCAGGTGTGGACACAATCTCTTATGAGCTTCTGAAGACTAGTACCAAGGCCATGTCTGCACTTCTGCTTCCACTGTTTCAACAATGCTCAGCCCAGCTTTCTACTCCTGAGGAATGGTCCTTTGCAAATGTTCTGCCACTGTACAAGGGTAAAGGAAAGCACCTGGATCCTAGCTCCTACAGGCCAATATCTCTGCTGCCCACCTGCAGAAAGGTGTTTGAGCTTCTGCTTGCTCAGGAGCTCTACTCTGACTCCCTCAAGTTTCATCCTGCACAGTTTGGCTTTGTTCCTGGCCTCTCCTTGGAATATGCAGTCATACTTAGCCAAGATCACTCTCTCCAGTGCAAGTATCCCTCAGTTCTGTTTGATATTACTAAGGCCTTTGATTCAGTTGACAGAAATCTGCTTTGGTCCAAGTTGCAATGCTTCTCCAGTACCTCTCTCACCCTCCTTGTCAGGTCTCTGTTTCTGGATCCACAAGCAAGAATTCTGCACCCAAGTGAGCAATCAGCTGTGTTCTCAGTTCCTAATGGAGTGGTTCAAGGCTCTGTGCTTGGTCCTATACTGTTTGCCATCTTCCTGAATGATTTCCCAAGACTCTCAGCTGACTGCCTGGTTACTCTCTTTGCTGATGACATCAGAATATCCTCCTCCAATGTGCAACAAGACTCCCAGACCATCCACCAGTATCTGCAGAAGAATAATCTCCAGCTTTCCATTGCAAAGACAGTACCTTTGGGCTCTCCCATCAACTTGGAGAACTCCACTCTACCTGCTCAGGTTTCTGCTACATATCTTGGCTTTCCTTTCCTTCCTACTGGACTAGACTCTGGAGCACACCTGAAGAAGAGAATTATCCTGGCAAGACAGGCACTCCACAAGCTACTGGCTGTTACTCCTCCTACAACTTCAGCTCCCAGCTGCCTCCTTCTACTCAAGCAGTTTGTCTTCCCTGTCCTGGAATTTGGCTTACCACTTCTCTCTCTTACTTCTAGTGACTGCACTAAGCTTGACAAGTTTGCAGTATGGTGCATTACCTCCTTGGTGCCTCATTTGCCTGAATGCCCCTACAGACATGCTATTCTTGGTGCTTTTGGGTTTATGCCCTATAAGATCAGACTTCTCTACCTTAGAACCAGATTATACCTCAGACTTCACAACTGCAGCAACCCACTGATTAAGGCCTGGAAGAGAACACACCACACAACACCTGGCTCCTGCTGGAGAACTATACTTGGAGATCCTGAAGTCAAGAAGTTTGCACACTATATTCTGCAGTCAGAAAAACCCAAGCTGGCCTACATGAAGTACTTGACAGACCTTTGGCAGCAATATCTGCAGCAGCACACTCCCTTTATGATGAATATCAATCCTTATCACATTCCCCTCATTGATGTTGTTCACAAGTCATTCTTACCTCTCTTGCTACCCCCCTTCCCACTGAACAGTGTCTTGAGCACTGAAGAACTATCATCACTTCTTATTAACTTACCTACAAATTCCCCTCAGCTACACACTCTTGTATCAAAGCTACAACAGTAGCGCTGGCTTCTTTGTTTCAACTGAAATAAAGATTTCACCTGTTGGTGACTGTCTCCCCCCTAAACCCTAAGTGATCACCCAGAAATATATCTCAGTTCCCCCAGTCTACTGGCCATTCCGGCCACAATTCAGCTACCGCAAACCAGTATAACTTAGCTCAGATATATTCAGATTCTCACTTCTCAGGCCTGGCTTTCCAGGAAACCTCTCTCAGACCTAGCTAACTAGGAAATATAGTACAACTCAGCCTCTCAACTCTCAGACCTGGCTTACCAGGAAGATATCTCTCAGACCTAGCTTTCTAGGAATAACTTCAGATTAACTTGGCTTCTTTAGATACTTGTCATAAGTAAATAAAGATTTCACCACTTGGTGACTTTCCTCCCCCCTAACCCTAACCCTAACCCATCACTTCTTATTAACTTACCTACAAATTCCCCTCAGCTACACACTCTTGTATCAAAGCTACAACAGTAGCGCTGGCTTCTTTGTTTCAACTGAAATAAAGATTTCACCTGTTGGTGACTGTCTCCCCCTAACCCTCCCTCCCCTAACCCAACCAATAACATTTAGCCTTGTGGTTATCCCTAACCCTTCCATACCCATGGTTGTGGGTTCAAATCCTGGATCCAGCAAAATTTGATTAATAAATTGATGTGTGCTCATTGGGAGATGACTTGATCAACCATCGGGCAAAGTAAAGGCTCTGATTGGCTGAGATCCTTGAAATGCTACTTGGCCAGATTTGCCTAGTAAATTTGGCCAGTGATTGCCCAGAAATACATCTCAGTTCCCCCAGTCTACTGGCCATTCCGGCCACAATTCAGCTACCGCAAACCAGTATAACTTAGCTCAGATATATTCAGATTCTCACTTCTCAGGCCTGGCTTTCCAGGAAACCACTCTCAGACCTAGCTAACTAGGAAATATAGTACCACTCAGCTTCTCAACTCTCAGACCTGGCTTACCAGGAAGATATCTCTCAGACTTAGCTTTCTAGGAATAACTTCAGATTAGCTGGCTTCTTTAGATACTTGTCATAAGTAAATAAAGATTTCACCACTTGGTGACTTTCCTCCCCCTAACCAAGAACACTTAGCCTTGTGGTTATCCCTAACCCTTCCATACCCATGGTTGTGGGTTCAAATCCTGGATCCAACAAAATTTGATTAATAAATTGATGTGTGCTCATTGAGAGATGGCCTGATCAACCATCAGGCAAAGTAAATTCTCTGATTGGCTGAAATCCTTGAAATGCTAATTGGTTAGATTTGCCTGGTAAACTTGGCTGGTGATTGCCTAAAAGGTGTCCTCAGTTCCACCAGTCTGCTGGCCATTTAAACCAAAAATCAGCTTCCGCAAACCAGCACAACTCCCCTCAGATATATTCAGATTCTCACTTCTCAGGCCTGGCTTTCCAGGAAACCTCTCTCAGACCTAGCTAACTAGGAAATATAGTACAACTCAGCTTCTCAACTCTCAGACCTGGCTTACCAGGAAGATATCTATCAGGCCTAGCTTTCTAGGATTAACTTCAGATTAACTTGGCTTCTTTAGATGCTTGTCATAAGTAAATAAAGACTTCACCACTTGGTCACTTTCCTCCCCCAACCCTATGTATTTTATGTGCTATCATCAGAAAAGTCTAAGAGTGAGCACCTATACTTGCAGTAAAGGTTATGAGTAACAAAGTGTTGAGTTAAATATATCTTTGTATTATTTAGATTTTTTAAATTAATTTAATTCTGAATGCTATGCCAATAGCAACTTTTAATTCTAACTCAATGATGGATATGACCTGAATTTGTGCTCTACTTCGAAATAAGCATGTATATGTGAGCGTAACCAATTATTTTAATGAAATAGACCAGAAACAGCAGTAAATACATTTAAACAAAGTACTGAACAAACTATGAACAGATGAAATCATTGTAAGTGGGACTTGAATAGAGTACAGTAAAACAAAAATCTAATTTCTGTCAATGCACATCAGTACTTGATCCAACAATCCACATATGTATACATTATTATTGCCACTAATTGCTAAAGCTCCACGGGTGATTATTTTTCTACACACTAAGAATGGTCTCAGATTCATCACCGAAAATAGCCAAGCAATTTCAGAATTAACCAGTACGAGGATAACGAGAGCATCAGCCACTTAGATTCACCAAGTGTGAGACGACTAATGACGGGTGTGCAGAAAGCAACCTTCTACATTAGGTATCAGGAGGATTTGTGAAATACCTCGTGATATATGCGTATCGTTATAATGGGGAATTTGATATTTTGCTAACGTCACAGTTGCGTCAGCGTTTGTGGATGAGCTTAGTATGGCCAAGTAGTAAAACTTCGATTTGTCTGTTGGGGATTTAAGGCGATATGGAAGAATGTTAACCCTTATGAGCAGCATCTGATTGAATTTCGGGACCAGTTACCCCACATGTTGATCACTCAATTTAGATTATTGTCAACTGGATTCGCAGTGATTGATCTCCAGAGCTACGCTTCTCTTCACCAATTGGCCACTGTCCCCCACAATCCTCTATAATCATTTTCATGACTGAACACCCTATTATTGCTGAATGCGAAAACATGGCATTTGAAGGGATTCCCTATGACACTTATTGGTGTTGGTACTTCAGGAGAATTAAGCCACAGCAAAATTAATGTTGACGCATTCCGAAAGTATCAAAGCCTCCAGCTGCTATTACCATTTTTTCCGGGAATGGCTGAACATTACACCGCTACTACGAATTATGTATCAAGAATCTTGATTGATGGAATGTTTCAAGCGCACGTATTGAGCCAATATGCATTCACTATGGCGCTTCGGCGAAACCTTGGATGTACACGAGGTCCAAGGATTTTGGCATCAGGGATACTTTCATTACTCCATTTCTAGTCAAGTGTACAGCATGCTTGATGCTATCCACGCATTCGATCCCGGATCGAATGAACCATTGCAAGTAGAGATACTCAAATGCGTGAACTATAGAGAACTGGTATAGATCGAATTCTCAATAATGGCCCAGAACGATTTGGCGCAGTCACTAAAGCTGGCATACGACTCATGCCAAGAATCATCATTTGGGTGGATGGGTTAGCAACAATAGCTGCACTAACGTATCTTTGGTAGGTATTGGTAACATCTATTATCACACGCCTATAGAAATGCATTTTGCTGGCCAATTTCTGAATGGTCGCAGGATGATTTGCGTATATTTCATCTACTCTTGATGAACCGCTAGTAAATAGCAAATAGAGGATTAGTTAGCTGCTGGTAAGAATTTGGCTTAATGAATGTAAACCAACACCAATCAACTACCTTGGGGTATTCAGGGGAACCGTATAGATGCCTATCATTGGCCCAAGAGCTATCACACCTTCGTTGTCAGTTCGATCAAGCCCAAACCCCTGATTCACACTTCCTCTCATTAGGCCTAGTAAATGCTGGCCTGCGAATAGTTGACAGAGAAATGATACATGGTTACACGACTTTCGTTGACTTGTTAGCATTAGGCTTTATTAGCCCTGTTGGGTCAGCCACTCTTCAGGACCCCACCTGACTGAAGCTTTAGTTGAGCCAATCTTCTGCCTTATCCTTCTCTAAACGCTAGTTCACGACAAACGATATGAGGGTCTATGGAACATCACGCGGTAGACCGTACGTACATGATAGATGGCATCAGGCCCTCTGTTTACATTGCCAGATGCGCCCCCGGTTTACAAAATATACTCTAAATGGACATTCTTTATATGGCATTGAAAGGATGTTTGGAAGGGTTGGTAAAGTTGATGTTTATAGTGAGCTGGAGGAAATGAGGATTTTATACAAAAATATTAAAACAAAGTCGATGAATCAAAATACTGTACTGAAATCCTTGCTTCAAGGAAGATGGTAAATGCATCAAGAAATTACAAAGGCTGATATCAAGTAGGAGTGATGTGATGGAATGCCGAAACTGCACATCAAGGTCTACTAGCTTACTGCACGGTGAAAGGATTAAACCGTGTAGAATTTACCGGTTTTAAATACAACTCCGTCGCTTCTGACCAGCAAGATTGGGAATGAGGTTTCTTCTGCGGCTCCGTTTTGTCCAGGGGCGGGTGGGGCACAAACTATACTTTCCCGGCTTTTGAATTCGGTGACTTTGCTCTGCGTCTCCCCAAACCAAACCGAAAGATCAGCAGTAAGGTTTTCACCGTAAATGCTGAGGATGCTGGATCCGCCACTTTGTGTAGAAGGAATAATGTGTGTGATATAAGGAATGGGAGTAATGGGATTTATACTGGATTCATCACCGTGCGTGTTGGAGTTGGGCGTGTAGAATGAGTATTGCACACAATCAGTACCAACGATTGTCCAAACGGCTGTGTCTGACACATCCTCAGACCACATGTTCTGCAGGGCAGAGTCATTACCTGACAGAAGGTCTTCTCTAATAGAATTCCTTCTACCAGCCTTGGAGGCTTTCATGGGTGGCCCACTAGCAGCGGACGTGGGCGCACGTCTTTTGCGTGTGCCATTATCACCCTCATTGGCAGCGGTCCCATTAGGCAAGTTTTCGTAAGAATGCTCCAAGACATTGGGTAGGGATTCAGAACGGGATGGTACCTTTTTGGCGGACGGTGTGTCAAATTTGCGACCCTCGTTCGAGCGCTGCACACCAACAACGTCGCCCAAGCAAACAAGATACGAGCCAGCTGTAGGCCGAATTGGGAACGGGGTCTCTTCCTCTACCATGTCCTCCACGATTTGAAACGCGACTTTGTGCAACTGCGAAACTGGGTCTCCAAGCATCTCCTCACGGCCTGTTCCAGTTCCAGTCCCAACCACGAGACTACCTTTGTCAACCTTACGGATGATCATTACCGGGCTGATCAAACCTGTTGAAAGGCACTGCAGCACAACGGGCTGGTTGTAATGGATGGGGATTGGAGATTTGCCATCAGAGTTAACTCTCGAATCGGAGCCAGGTGAAAAGGACATCGCATATTCCTGAGGTTGCACGGCAATGGTTGGAGGAGCCGGGAAGCCAGGAGGAGGAAGGGTTGATGTCTGTTCGGAAGGCGGCAGGTTTCTCTTGTTCAAGTCCACCAGCCATATAACAAACGGGTCCCAGCGCCCAGTCCTAGCAACAAAGCAAGCTGAATCACTCGGAGACCCAATGTGATTCATGTTGGCTGGCCACTTGGCATTGCCAAACGTGGATGCGGATGGAGAGGAAACCCCAAGATATTTGGTGGATACGGTTTGCGATCGGATCCGATTGAAAAGAGAAATGGTCGTGCCATGGTGTATGCAGAGCTCCATATTTTTGACGCTCTGCCGCTTTTTGGAAGGCTTGGAAATCACTTTGATAGGCTTGGAGACGAAAGTACCCACCGGTTGGCCTGAGGAAGACTGGACGTTCACCATCACTTCCACCCGTTTGCGCTTCTCATCAGCGTCATTGATGAACAGATGCTTGGCCACACACCTCCCGACAGAGGTTGATTCTGGTGCATTGGAATCGACGGTGGGACTAGATGGTCCGGACCACTCCAACACCCCTTGCTGCTGCCCAGACTCTCCAGGGATGCCGATGGTAAGCTTTGGGCTTACCAAAGTGGAACCCTCATTGGGAGATCCGCTTTTGGGGAAGGTGTTAACACGCCAATTTTGACCCAGAAGCAGGACAGTAGGAGGAGGGCATAGAAATCTTTTCTCAGTGCCGTATGACTTCTGGGCGACTTTAGACGTCAGAATAACAACAGTCTTCTCCCCATTGAGGAGTGGGTTGGTGGTCGGTGACACGTAGCTATGAACGAGAGGCTTCAGTGATAGGTGAGTGTTTTGACTCAGTTCGATCTTGTTTCCCAGAGAATAATTTAAGCCGTTGGCAGGTGAGACAGGAGTGCATCTATTTTCAGTGTTTGGCGAGGAAGGTGGCGACAATGTGGGGGGTGGAGGGGCGCCGTCATGGAACCCGTAAGTTGAATTGTGCCCACCGCCTCCACTCATAATATCTTCGTGCGTCGGATTCATGAAGGCCGAATGTTGGTCTAAATGAAGCTTGTTATTATAGAAGTGGCCATTAACCACACCCAGAGGATCGGAGGAATGCAGCAGTGCACCAGGTATATCATGGTTTGCATCTAGGAAAGAGTTGATGGAAAGTGGGGCAGACAATGATGATGATGCTTGTGTCATGGAAAGTGCAGAGTTTAAGGACATCTCGTCTGCCATGTGGAGCGACTGGAGGCCGGTAGAGATGCTAGGGCGTCGATGGGTGTCAATGTATTCCGAAGGGAAATAGCTTCTTGTATTTACGGTTGAATGGTGAAGAACAGGGCTTGATGTGTAGCTATCGATAGGAGTGCAGAAACCGGAGTCCACGGGGCTGGTCATAGAACTGCTGAACTCGGAGTGATTCTCCGACGCCATCCGCACACGGTTGAACTGGATGTTTCTCAATTGCCGCTGGTCCATGGCATTCGATAGCATGCCATCGTGCATGGCAAGTGACGAGTCATGAATCGACGAAAATGATTGAGAACACTCACTTGGAGATGTGGAGGGATGTGAGCGAATCAGAGAATGTGATTGCAGGTGCATGTTGCTATGGTCATCGAACGATCCAGCTCTGCACTCAAAATCATCAAATGGAAAGACGAGCCCGAAGCTTTCCTGTTTGGGAAGTGTGCCAGGGACTAACGATGCCATGTCCAACGTGGGCTCAAAGCCTTCCAGCTTCATCTCTTGCAATGGTGTTGGGACATCGGAGCCGTACGTCCACAAACTGCCGGAGTTCATGAGGCTAGGGGTAGCAGGCTCGGAATAGGACAGATCGCCGCTGCTTAGCTCGGTTATCCAGTTGGATTCCGAGGACAATAGGGGATCGTTGTGAGAGTTGTGGCGATGATAAACAGGGATCGAGGAGACTTGCGGAATCATGTCGAAACTGCGCTTCTTCACGTTTGGGTTGGAATTTTCAGGAATTGGTTGGAAGTATGAAGACGAGTAGGAGGAGTAGCCCATGATTAGGTACAACTGGGAGCGAGTGGGAAAAGCAAGGGAGGTGGGGTTGATAAACTATCTTGACTCTGGAATTAGTTAGACCTTAATAATCGACCAAACACAGCAGGGAACCAGCCAAATATGCTTCCAACAATACTAGTTCGAGAGTGGTGAAAGGAAAGAAGGTTGTATGCAGCAGTATTCAGCAAGAACTTGTGAAGTTGACGCCAAGGAGAGAACAACGACACAAAGGATGAATACTTCAATGGGGAACAATGAACACGGTATCCTATTCAAGGATGATTGAGGTAATGTTGGAACGTGAGGATCAAGGCAACTCTTGTAGAGCCGAGTATTATCAAATGGCCAGTAAGGGCCGCGCTGGCGCTCTTATATAACAAAATCCACGGCCTCCATGAAAGGTCACCCGATATATCATAAACCATGAATTTCGTTGGGGAAAAACGAAGAGCCAACAAATCCAGAGGATATCCATTTCGGGCCCATTGAAATTCCATCAATTTCAATAAAAGTTGTAAAACAGGAGACTTCTCCAGCCAATGGAGTTGTACGCATATCGTTGGTCAATATTCCAAGTTAAATTTTGTTTGAAACATCGCATTCCTAGTCACCATCATGTTGGAGATTCGTTTTGAGCTACTGACGGGATTAAGTCGATCGTATTCTATCCACTTTGCAACCACTTATTAGCCCCAATTTTGTACGCCTCTCCCAGCCCAATCACAACCTGCAACTCCGAGTGAGTTGGTATCTTACCAGTGACATTGATACCCGGTGGAGAGCACAACCAGGCTTGGATGCGCTGTAGAAAACTGGAATCAAACGAGCTGTTCAATGAAACACTGTGATGGACAACCATGTAGGCATCAATTGAATTCTTCTGAGCTCTTGCATCTGGGGCGCCCAGTTACTCTTGAGGTACGGCGAGAGCACCGGCCGCAAAGTAACCGACACCAAGCAAATCCAGAAAGGTAGCGTGTTGGAACACGTAAGCCCGTCAACCTTACTATGAGACTCCGTAGCTTGCCACACCTCCAACCCTGGTGTGTATATTCGGACAGAGCATCTCATACCAGCTGCAGCTTCCTACCACTCTAGAGACAAAGGAGGACCTGCCAGATCGGTGCCTAGGTTGCAATTCTTCGCTGGGCTACCCGTGTGCCATTGTCCAAGGTAACCAGCAGGGCGAAAGCTAAACGCTACCATAAATAAAACTACCAATAATCCCTTGCTACTCTATTTGTTGTCTCCATGAGCTCAACAAGTGTGTGAAGCATAGTATATATTTGTACGGCGGTTTTAGGTGGTTTACCGTGATAAGTCTAAAATAAGCATAGCACTTGAATACATGATCACAACCAGCTGCCCTTTACTGGCATTTTGACATCCCCTTGTGATCCGAGTAGCTCAATTGGGAGACGGCCTGATTCTCGATAATTGTTCACCAATTTAGCGTAAATGGCAATTGAAATGATGCGTAAGTGTTTGGATTCGTGCGGTTTACCTTTTGTACTGTAACCCCACATCTCAGCCTACAACGAGAATACACCACACGGAATTGACCGTACATTGGAAACCGAAGCAATCGATTTCTTATCAAGCGTATTTGTGGAGAGACTGTCCAATTCGAAAGTAGTTTGATAACCTGTAGCTAAAACTATGGTTACCAGGAGCTGTACTGTTCGTGCATAAGCTGAGCATGCTCAAAAAGAGCTTAAGCCCATTCCAACAGCATCAAATGAGCTTGGGGATCTGGCTATGAGTCAGCGGTTGGAGAAACCTGCTGTAACTGGTACTCTAGTTACTTGGCACAAGAGTAAGCCTCAAATATACAGAGGACTTTACAGACTGGGGACCACTGGATGGCTGAGGGATATACTCGGACTTGCAGGCACAGAACAGTCCATCCGCTACGACACTAATCGGCATGGTATATATCCAACAAAACGCGACAGCAGTGATGGCCCATTACCAGACGCTATCGAAAGGGGAACTGCCTTAGGCGGAAACGGTGATACATTCGGCCCTAAAATGGAGGAAGAGACAGTAAAAAAAACCCGGTTGCATCCGAAATCTTAAATCAACGTGGATCTGATTCTTGTTCGAACAATATGAGAGAACATGGATAATTAAGAATACTCGGATTTCTGTGATCAGGGTGTAGATTAATTACAGATTTAGTAAGAATTGCTGACTCAAGATATCATATTAAACACACTTAATTAAGAGCAGCAGAAATCAGTGGTTGCTTCCATCAAGCCACATAGCAGAGCTTAATAATCGCGGATATAAGTGTAACTAATGGCCATTCTAAAACCGGATGACCAATAAATCGACTGTGCCTATCAAAAGTGGAAGCCACACAAGGTAACGCAAACCAAAGCAATATGGAGCCCATTCAGGCTACCTCTTAATCTTGGCTCCTATCTGCATTCCTCAATACCGCCGAACAGATGCGCCATCATCACCAGTGAACTCTGCGCTGCTTATTACGTGTAAAAACTGTGGCGTTGGAGAAAATCCGACGGCAGGCCATGATTTTCTTGACCAGGAATTAGGCCCGTCTGTGTTATTGATGGATCAGCACAACCCACTCGAGAGAGACTGAAGTTGCGTTCCATGCGATGCGTGTGAACGTTCGACTTGTTTAGTCTCGGGCATTTTCTGTAAGACTACCACTTCTCTCTTAGTCGCGATTACGCTTGATTCAGGGGAGTTGTTGATAAGCCCTTGTTGACTCAATCTGCTGTAGAGGCAACTCGTGAGCTGATCAGGTGCATGTCACAAAGTCATGGGTGATTAAGTACAATTGCACGGTGACTAAGAACTTTGGCTTATGTCGTTTGTAATACCCCCTTCGATTATTTTAGTTACCAATCCTGTATGGCAGCCATGCGGCCAATCAGGGCCGGCCTGACGTCTATGACTAAAGGGAATGTTTTTACCTTTGGTCACTGGTAAATGTATCATGGTAACAATGATCTACCGGAATGGCAGTGGCCTTCATGACACCCTGTTGGTATTCGTGGTTGATTATCTTTACTGGTCTGATTTGGGTTACTCATTTTGGCATCTGGTTGGGCAGCGAATCTGTCAATAGTGACAAGGGGAGTACTCGGGTTTCCTACTGTGGCCTATTCGATGAATTAAATTATCAGATTCCTGAGTGGCCTGATACGCTGACGGACGCCGGACGGCGGTTGCGAAAAGCCATAGCAAGCCCACAACACCTAAAGCCTTGTGGGACGATGGTGTAGGAGAATTTCTTGTGGCAAGGCCTTCCATTACGTGTCCACCTCTCAGTGCACCTAGTTTGGCGTCCAACAGTATTACCTGGTGCGAGATCACTCATGCAAATACCAGTGAACTCACGACTCCTGTCAAATAACTGGTTCAGCTTGGAGTTAAATGATCTCCAAAAAAGTCCAGAGTTTGAGACATATGAACCCTCAGCTATTGGTCTTAAGTTAGATTGCGTCCATAGAACATCATCCAAAACATGGCTTAATTGGCCGGAGCGAAACCTCAAGTGTGAAACACCACCAGTGCTCTGAGATATGTCAGAGCTAGTTTAAACAGTTCTTGGAAGTCAGAATCAAGCTAATTCGGAGTGCACACTGAGGGGAGTCTTAGATCACTCTCCAGCAGAAACCTGATGAGTGATGGTAAAGCGAGGCTTCCTATTCAGGAAGGCAGATGGGATCCTATGCTTAAAGGCCGTGAACAGATCCTAGTCAGGCTCAGCAACACTGCAGCACTTCGATACACAGCCTGAACAACTCACTTGACTAATTTTAGAAGTTAGTGATCCCCCATTTAATTAAATTAAACAACCATGCATAAGCCAGTTGCTGGCAATCCCAACCGGCTCGCGTTAAGAATCATCACACACGGAAAACTGGATTTGACCCAATTCACCGAAGGATATACACTGCCATTGTTCAGGAAAGCCATACTTGCATATGCAGGATCCAATGAGCCCAGAGGCCCTCGAAACTTTCAAGGAAGTGATCCTCAATTAGGTTACTATTGTATCATTGATGGTACATTCATCTATTATACGTGCTGTGTGCTGTAGTTTGTCAAACGAAGGCTATGGGATACTGGCCATTCGACTTGGAGACACACCAAATGTCTTGAATACTCCGAGACAGACATCACCCATTAGACAGAGGTAGGATGGATAATCTCCGAGCCCATATCAAAGCTTGTTTGTGCTCAGACATATACCACGCTGATGCCTCTCTGATTTGCAGGTGGTGAAGTCGACTAACTGAGACTCGTCGTTCTAAGTCATTTCTTCTCCAGGTTGGGACTTGTCCGGCATCATGTTCAACCGGGTTATCTGCCCAGGACCGTTTGACCCTGGTAAAGGGTTGAATGATAGCGTCGATTTGCACATTATCTGTCCGCAATACGCCAAGGAGACCTCGTTGATCATTGTGATATTAAGCCGTCGCAAGCGCACAAAACAATCCATGTCATGTGCCTTTTTAGGATGGTGTGGTATGGTCTAGACTGGCCCGAATCTCATCAAATCTCAATTGTATCGTTTCTCTTATATTTAGAAGCATGCAGATCATAGTGTCTGTATCCAGTAACACTGCAGGCCGTTTTTCAGCATGTCAACAGAATGGACCATCGGAAAATTCAATTCACATACAACAGCACCCATTGGTCACAAGAGTGGATTCATGTCATGAGATATATGCGGTGCACTTTGCCCACTTCATGATAAACCAGATTGTACGATGATGTCTCCACACCACTACGCGGTAAAGAGGCAGTCGCCAAATTAGCAACGTGGAACATGGATATCTGGTAGGTCCTCAGCATCAGATTGGTGGCCACTGGAGATTGTGGTTGATTGGAAGCAACCCAAATCTCACACAGACTATATTTCAGATGACTGCATTTGCATCACTATAGCAAACGCCTCCTCAGTGCACTTGGTGTGCTTTCCAATGGATGGGCTATTTCGTGCGGTTTCTAGTTTATAACTAGTTTGCGTTTCGCATACGGTGCAGGTTGATTTGACACGGAGGCGATAGCGGAATACCCACCAGATCTCAAGATAACAGATCAACCAAGGGAAGACCAAGATGAAGGTCACTGCTCTAAATGGCATCCAGAAGGCAGGTTGATTCAAGTGATCTTTAGAGTTCGCTGCATGACCGAGGTTTTGAACTGCCACAGATCAAGATCGGAGAATTCCTCACTCCAATACTGGACTAGTAGGGGCAGGGTCGATTTCTTCGAGATGGTCAGCACTTCGGGACCAGGGCGGCCGCAGATGCATTTCCAACTCAGAGGCATGGCGCATGCACGGTATGGATGCTTCATTTGCTACCAAGTGACTGACCACCCAAAATCATAGTGCATAGGCGTACATTATGCAGCATGTGCTTGGGAAAATCTCGCCTGGCTCGTTGCATGTGCAAGCACTAGAGAGATTTCCGGTTGATGAGCAAATCGGCCCTCAACAAACATTGTACTGACTCTGCCCTTCAGGATACCGAGGGACAAGCGGTGCCGTTTCATCGCCGACACTTGACACGACCAAGTGAATCGGCAGCCTCGCTGGTTTCTGCGAGCCATTGACATATTCCTCGTTAGCGATGCTCCACCACCGATATCCGCGTGACCGGGGATTAGCGAAATCACCTGCCTAATTTGGATGGCTCATTACAATGCGTGTCACTTTACTGCAACGTTGACCAAAGGGAACACAAATCCGTGGTGCAACCGTGTGTCTGAAGCACTTGAAAATCGTAGGTAACCTCTGTATTTTGGAATGACTAATGGACTCGTAATGCTGGATTGTTTTGGGTGCTGGCCGAGGGAGAATCCCATGATATTGACAATGGGCGAGGGCGATGGCCCCACAATATACATAGGCTTTCGAGGGCTTCTGGCCAATATTCCTCAGGACGAAAAAGGAGATGGGGCTAACAAATTAGGCGGATGGACTATCCTATTTCATATGCTAACTGCAGGTAGCTAACTTTTTTTATTCCAACCGGTTGCTGACGAATAGCTGCCTCACTGATGCTGACCCACTGCGGAATCTATTTTGCCGGTGCGTTATGAGCTGTTCAAATTTTGATTCCTCTGCTGGAATCTATTGGCCAGGCGGCTCTGGTGGTGCTTCATTGTGTTGAATCCGGCAAACGAGGATGCGCCTGCATATCAAATTTTACCCCAGTTCTCCCTAGCATGCCGCTGTTGCGGGAAGGCTTGAATCACCTCATCCCATGGAAGTCTTGACACGGAATCGAATTTGGTGGGCGGTATGGTCGCCGCATATTTGTACGCGGGACGCTCCCTGGTATTCACCTGGTCGGCGGCAGTACATGGGCTGTCGACCTCTGCGGCTGGTGTTCTTAGGGTTGCTTGGCCAACGCAAGATCGCAGAGTGGTTTTAGCAGCGTATTGGGGTGCTACACAATTGGAGCTAGCCACTCCCAACTCCATATCTGGGATTCTACCTGAAACTGTGCAGCTTTCCGCCATCACTTCATCGGGTTTGTATTTGCAGTGGCAGCGAGAGGTTTTATCACCAGCATGTCGTTCCAAACCTGAGCTACAATCAGGTTGGATATCTTCTGAATCCTGGGGTCATCGGTGATGTTGACAATCGAAATTCTCATTTTTCCCACTTGTCGATGCTCAGTTTTCGATTACGTTCGATGGCATCGACCGCTTTGGAGCATACCTGTTTCCCAAGATCACGGTCAACATTCTGGGTTAGGTGATGATGGTGAAAACTTGGCTCAGGATAGTGCAGAGATTTTGGAAGTGGATGGGATACTCTGAGGCCAATGCATTTTGATTGTTCTGGGTCCATGCATACCACCGGAGGTGGTGATTGATGAGGCACTGCCAAGAAGGTGCAAAGGGGAAAGGGTTGCGGAAGAACGGTGCAGTGGTTGGCGGCTTCTATCCCGGAATATTGTGGTGGTTCTCTGTCCCGAGTTTCCGCTCTGCAAGCCAATTCCTTGTTTCTATGTAATATTTTTACTCAAATATCAAGTACCCAGAACATGAAAATTCTCAAAGTTGTCTAAACAGCCCCAAAATCTGCACACAGGTTCTTGAAACCTTCCTAAACATATTCTGTGTGTCTGTTATGCCAAGACCATGTAAAAGTATAAAAACTGCTTTTACATTCAATAAATCATTAAGTGAAAACTGCATAATTCACTTATTCTCCCAATCACTTCTAATGTCTCCAAAACTCTTACAATATAAATACTCCATTACCAGTATTTGTGAAAGTATGCTACTTCAGTAGCCTGTACATGATGCCACTGACCAGTAAACTGATTGATAACACTTGCTGGTTTCAGGATGGTCTCAGGGCCATATGTTGCCAGCTACACAATGGCTTCTTCTTATACCAAGCACAGGTTAAATTGCTTCCCAGAATGACTTTGGCAAGAAGTAGCAGTAAATCCTCCAAGCCCCCATTATTGATGTTTGTGGAAGTGCACCACTTCTCTAGCCACAACATCACATCATTCACCAGAAAACCAATTGCTTGGCTGACTTGTTCCCTGAAAGTATCCCCAGCACTAATTTTCTCAGCCATTTTGTTATCCGTTGTTGAATTGTTGTCCACTGAAGTGAAGTAATCTTTATAAACAGTCTCAAACTTGGAATTTATACAATAGTCTGTTGATACTCTCATGATATTTTGCTGGTATTCAGCAGATTTTTCCTTTGTATTTTGGTAGTAATTTCTGGTGGAAGTGGTGAATAACTGATGAGCAGGTTAAGTATAAGTGCCAGTTGGCCTAGCTTCCTCCTACAGAATATTTCTGCTTGGCTGCAAGATAGCTAACACTTGTAATAATGGGAGTGTTTAGTCTAATTAAGTATAAAAAGTGGCAGGTCTTGTAATAGTAACTGCTACACATGTTGTTATTTTTCTTTCTTATGCTCCTACTATAAAAAGAAATAAGCTCACAGTCCATATGAACACCTTCATCCTCACTCCTATTATCATACAGTACATGTTTGGAACATCAAGGTTAATCATGAAGTGCCTTTTACCTACCAATCTTTGTTGGAACAAACTGAGAGTGATAGCTATGTGGCATAATGGAATCATACCCCAAGAAAGAAATTTAGGAGAAGATCAGCAGAATACTATTACAATATCAGCTAAATCTCATGCTTCTCAAAACTGATAATTCTCAATATCTCAGGTACCAGCAGTTGGGTGGAAATGTATTGTTAATTTCCAGGAGAAGACTATGCCAACCAACATACACACTAACTTTGGTCTTTAGTTGTGCACTACTTCCACCAAAAATTGCAACTGCATAATGAAGGAAAAACACTAGCAAAATAACATGTGAATACCAGCATTTAGAGCAGCAATTTTGGTGCTGATAGCATATTTTACAGTTGGAACATACTTGTCCCAACTCTTCTTGATACCTTTGATAGATTTCCTGATGATGCTCACTGAGGTCTAATCATGTCTTTCAGCAGGTCCATTAGCCTTGGGATGATATGGAGTGATCAGATGGTGATCAATGGCACTATTATCGCAAAGGGCTTTGACCCCATGATTCACAAATTCTGCTCCATTAACAAATTGAATGACCATAGGGAAACCAAAGAGGCAGAAGAGCTTGAATAGTACTTGTGTAATAGTGGCAGCATACTTGTCTAGGATAGCTTTGAGGAAGACAAAATGTGTGCAGACATCTATAATTACAAAGAGGTAGTGACTACTATCAACCCTAGTGGTGAAAAATCCTGCTAGATCAATTGCAATATGACCCATAGGAGGGCTTGCACAGATGGGACTCAAAGGGTGAAATCCATGGCAGCTGATATTGTAAAGTTGACATTCTATGCAAGACTGGACAAATTCTAGGCAGTCAGCTTAGATATTTGGCCAAATTGGTGATATGCATCCTTCAAGTCCAACTTGGAAGAATACTTTGGCCCCAGATAGTGAGGAAAAGATATCCTGGATTCTTGGAATTGGATATTTATCATCTTGGAGGAGTTTGCTCAGAGGTCTAGGGTCCAAACATGGTCTCTTCAGTGTTAGATTTCCATCAGCTTCTTTCTTGGGTGCAAGTGTCAATGGGCTGTTTAATATTGTGTTGACAGGGGCTTGAGTGATAATTCCATTTCCAGCCCACTTTGGACTTGTTCATCAACTTAGTGCTGACATGAATGCCAAATTGGGTATTGTCTCCTCCTTGTTGACTCACCAGGTTGGGTTTCTAGTGAAGCAATGGATTCTGGCATAGTGCAGAAACTATTTTTTGGATTGGCTTAGTTTCTGTCTATGGCTGGCTGAGTATCTAATTTGACAGATTGGGTATATGCTTGAAAAGTTGGGGTTGACTCCTCTTCTTCTGGATGGGGTGAGATAATTTCTGGAATCTGATTCATTATGGGTGGCTGAGATTTAGTGATTCCAGGATAGGAAATTGGTAGTCTGCCTATGCAAATGCTAAGTTTGGTGAAGGTGTCTAGACCAATAACTACCTGAGGTCCACCTGGAATGTCAATAGCTTCCATTTGATGGATTATAGTTATTGAGCCACAACATATGCTGATTGGGTTGGTGATACCAATTCTTGGGGATGAGAGGCCTTTAGCTACAAGTATGATTTTTTTGTGTTGCTTTTCTATTTCCAATTTGAGTTCTTTGACTACATTAGGTGATGCAATAGAGTTGGATGATCCAGAATCCAGTATTGCTGCAGATGACAGGCTGTTGAGTTTGAGTGGCACCTCTATGGCTTTTAGCTGTGTGATTGGTTGCTTCTTTTCTTGAACAGTGGTAATTTTAGCCCAAAATTCATAGAGATTGTGGTAATCTTGAATTGTAAGCTCTTCATATGCTTCCACATACCCTGTCATATCATTGGTTGAATTTTCATCTAGGATCTGAGTAATTCTTGCAAATGGTGTAGAATTCTTTTCAGGACAGGCAGGTGTTCAATGTCCAATCTTTCCACACTTAGAACATTTGTCATCCATATATGTATTATCAGTTTTGGTGTTTTTGCTGCTTCTCTGAAGTGCTTACTGACTTGTTTGACTGCTTGGTAATACCTTTGCATTCACTGATAGAATGGTAGAATTTCCATGAAGCTCACAATGCTTGGTAGAGGTTGACTTCTTCTTGGTCACATGACTGGCCACTTTTCTGGTTATTGCTTGATCTTGAGTGGAGTTGCCTGAAGTCTGGCCAACAGCTGCAGTCATGGTAATTACAAGAGTACATGTCTCTGAGATCTTGTCATAAGTATGTGCAGGGTTGCATGCTCTGAAAATAGCAATATTGCTCTGTAGCTGGTGTGAAAATTTTGAAAGAAAATGAGAAGTAAGCAACGGATTATCATTGCCAACTCCTGCTAATCTCAATTGTTGCTAAAATCTATCACAGAAATGTTGCTCAGATTCACTGATTTGCATTTTAGTTTTCCATAAGTTGCAGTTCAGATGTGCTTTCTTGAGAGGAACTTCAAAATGGCTGCAAAAGAGGCTTTGGGCAATATTCCACATACTGCTGGAGGGAATGTTCACTTCAGCCCAGTAAGCATCTTGCATGGTGAAACAGAGAGGCAGAAGTCTATCCCAATTGGTGGCAGGATTTAGCTGGTGTGAATCTAAGACATGGCTAAACTTGAAAAGAAACTCAGTAGGATTCTTTATGGCATTGGCTCCTTCAGCATGAAGAGGTAAGGATCTTATGACAACCATGAGGTCAGGTCTAGAGGGAGATGTAGATCTGGAGAATCCAAAGGCATGACTTCTTGATTGCAAATGCAGTGCAAGGCTTGTCAGATTTTCAATGCTGTCAATTACTAAGGCAACATTCTGTAGAGCTTCTTTGATAATTCCAATTTCTATTGATATCCAGATATAACTTCAAGGAGTTCATCTCTACAATGATTGTCAGATCATGTCTTGGTAAGCTTTGAGTGCTCAAGCATCAAGGTGTTTCTTTCATGCATGATGTTTTCAAGCTGTCAGTCAGTTCTCCCTGATTTCTTTGGGCTTCTTCCAACATGGAAAGATTTAGATTTCTTGCTGCTGAGGACATATTGTAAAGTGGTTGAATGTAATGGAATTCAACCAAAAAAATATTGTATCTAAGAGAAAAGTGTAATAAAGCTCCTTGAATGGCTTAACGGTACATTAATGACAACTAAGTGCAGAGTCTTAGAATTGTAGAGAGTGGCAGAAATATTAACAGTGAGGTTCTGGTATTATGTTGGTCTTGTATAAAGCTGGGTTTGGCTATAAAGGCAACAGAGCTGGTTTGCTATGCAGGCTAGGCTTTGTGTTCTTAGGAGTGCTAGATATGCTAGGCTTGGGTAGAAACTAGAATGTAGTTGTTGAGTTCTTACCTCTGTTGAGACACCCAGTAAACTAAACAATACAGTAAGCTTTATTTAAGCTTTCTGATTAAGTTGAATTAGTAAGCACCAAGAGGCTGGACTAATTGAAATCAGCTTGGATGTTGATAGGCACATATGATAATGGAAAGTTGCATCATCAATCAGCTGATGTCTTGGCAACTGCTAAGTGGTTGGATAGATCTCAGATGACTAATCACTTGGAAAGGCTTAGCAGATGAAGACATATAAACCACATGAAAATTGATCAGGTGTAGCTGCTAAAAATTGATTCTAAGAAGTAATACAATAAGCCATAACAGGTATTAGTTATGTTTGGGTTAGGGAAAATCAGCTAGTGCACAAGATTTTCTGACAGAGTAAAGCTGGCCAAGTTTAAATGTTGATGCACAACAGAGCTGACCACATACTTGCTAATACTGGTGGTGGTGATGTTATGGCAATCATTTGCTGGTCTTCCACCCAAGGTAATGCATATGCCACAGTTTCATCTGGCTGAACATCAGGATCAGCTTGCAGCTCTGCAGAGATATGCAGTTGCCTAATTGACAGAGAGCATAAGAAGTCCACATTCTTACCTTCAATGGACACACAATCAACATGGCCTTTTTTGGATGTATCCAGGCTTGTTGCACAGATTGTAAGAGCAAGCTGTTGTCCAACCATTCTTCTGTTGCTGTCAGCAGTGCAGTTTGGTTGGGAAACAGACAACTTTGCTTTATTTTCTGGCAGCATATATATGAAAGCAAGTCAAACCTGATGGGAAATAGTGTTACATATATGTTAGTATGTGGTACCACAGATTTATTCTATTTGAGCAGCTATGCTACTAACATAAAGCTGAATGCGTAGATCTCTGCCGTGATGGTATGCATTCTCTACTCTGTCTTGCTTGGTCTGTGGAAAATATTGGGCCTTGCTTCACCTTTTGGCAGCTTCCTATGGTGCAGATGTGTGGGGAGATAGGACAACAAGTCAAGTTGCAGGCACTACCATATCTTAATCTCATCCGGCATATTACACTCAAGTCTCTCATGGATGTGATAAGATGGCACATGGAGGGCAGCCAGGAAGAGCTGGAAAATATTGAGGACTGATGTGCACATGGAGACACCTATTTCTTAGGTATTAAGAGGTTAAGCAGCCCCAATGCATGGGTAATCAGTTAAGTAAAGCAAAGTTGGGTTGGCCACAACAAGCAACTAGTTATTAGGACATATTTACCAAAGTATGCCAAGTTTCTTGCAGGTAAAAGCCAGTTTCTACACCTATCAGTATGAAATTCATATAAACAGGTGCCAGAGCACACCTATAGGGGGGACTAGTATCCAGCAGGGAGAAGGAATATATTGGCTAATTATCAAAAAGTATTTAGCAGATATTCAGGAGGTATTCATGGCAAAAGTGGCAGCAACCCAGCATTTGTTTGCAAGATATATATTTTACCAGCCATACAAGGTATATGGCAACTTTGCAAGCATCACACTTTGAAGATGTAAAGTTGAGGTGACAGAAGAGTGTCAATTGCAGTGAGTGTGCATATATGTAGAGGTTAGTATGCAGGAGGCCATAGTTATTTTGATTCAAACTATAGGTGGAATACCTATAGTTGTAGTGGGCTAGCAAACATATTGGGATAATTCTATTATGGAATATACAAATGGTACAAGGGGTGGTAGCAAATGGAATTACCATTTGGTAAATTGATATGGTAGCAATATACAGTAGTAGCTGTAGGCTGCCATACTGCCATTATAATGCCAATAGATGTCTGGATCAAGGCTGTTAAAAAATTGTCAAAATACTGTCAAGTTTTTTTCCATACACAGCATTAGCATGCACTGGCTAGTTGGGTCTGCTCAGATACATGTATGCCTCAAAAGAATATCACAATGCCATTTAAATCCCATTAAATGACTGCCTAAACACTGTCAAGTTTACCTATCTATTCAGCAGTATAATCAGCACAACACCATCACAATCCTGACATAATATTATAAATAGGGTCAATAATTCCAAGCTGCTGGCATTATGATGGCCTCATTGTAGGATCTTGACAGCTGGTCTGAATTGGATCCACCTGCAGGACCAAATTAGCTTGCATAGGGGTACTAGCTATATATCAGATAAATTCCAAGCTTGAAGTTCTTATAGGGATAAACTAACACCAGTAACTACAGTACCTACAAAATTGTGCTGTGCAGCTAAAGCTGCACTTGTGTGAAAGTGCATTGGTTATTTTATTCAAAATATTTGCTAAGCTGTTTATCCATTAGAACTGTTACATTGAAAATTGCCAAATTAAGTCAAAAGTACCTACTAGTGCCATAGTGTGCAAAAGAGATAGAGTATACCTATACCCAACAACAGACTGTAAAGCATAGTCCTACATCTTCATATGACATAGCTCCTGTTTAACTGCAGATGTTTACAACTTGTCACAAAAATGTATGGCAATATTTTGATTTACTGGTGCTAAGTGGCACTATATACAAACATTAACCTTTAAAGCCCATACCTAGTACTTAGAGTGCCAAATAGTACCAGTGGGCCAAGATAGTGCCATACATTTTTGTGACATGTTACAAGCCCCTGCAGCTAAGTTTAGAGTGCAATGGGTGTGAAGCACCAAATGCATGTCTTCAGTTGTTTTGTGCATTAAGACTTTGTTTCACAGTTTGTGGCCAAGAATGGAGCTGTTATGCCTCTCTGGCACACCAAGGCACCATTTGGCACTCATGGCTTAATGTGGCACTACCTAACAGAACAAGTCTACTATGTTGCTAATAAACTTGTTACAATAACCACATGGCTTCTTTTGCCTTCTCCTGAGCTACTTGATCACAGTATTCTTGTCCATAGGGCATATATATAATGTTGATTGATGTAATGCAGGTATGTTACCTGGCTTGTGATCTTCATGCTGGCTTGCTACAGTCTTGCTTATTAAATAGTTTACCTATGTGAAGTTAAGATTTAACAAAATCCCATCTAGGCAGTCATTTGATTTGCCCCATTGGGCTGCACCATAGAGTACAAATGGTGTTAAGAAGTTCCATGGGGTGCCAGGTGCCCAAATACTATTCTTTTTGTGACATGCAGTATGCCATTCCTCCAGGATGACTGCATGACATAAATAGCAAGCTTTTTAAATCTGAATCTCCAAGTATGGTACTGCCGCAGGAGCCAGGGATAGTGTAGTAAGTGCTCTTCTAGGCCTTGACTGATAAATTGTTACAGTACTGAAGTTTGAGGTAAATTTTGGTTCTAAGGTAGAGAAGTCTGATCTTATAGGGCATAAACCCAAAAGCACCAGAAATTGCATGTTTGTAGAGGCATTCAGGCAGATGAGGGACCAGGGAGGTAATGCACTGGACTGCAAACCTGTCAAGTTTAATCCAGTCTCTAGAAGCAAGAGAGAGAAGTGGTAAGCCAAATTCCATGACAGGAAAGACAAACCACCTGAGTAGAAGAAGGCAGCTGGGAGCTAAAGTTGTAGGAGGAGTAACAGCCAGTAGCTTGTGGAGAGCCTGTCTTGTCAGGATGACTCTTGTCTTCAAGTGTGCTCCTGAGTCTAGTCCAGTGGCAAGGAAAGGAAAGCCAAGATATGTAGCAGAGACTTGAGCAGGTAGAGTAGAGTGCTCCAGGTTGATAGGAGAACCCACAGATACTGTCTTTGCAAGGGAAAGCTGGAGATTATTCTTCTGCAGATACTGGTGGATGGTCTGTACTGCTGGATTCTAGGAAGTATTGAAATTCAGTTAGAGAACTACAGTAAGTTTCTGATACTTAATTGTATCAATATTGAGTACCCAGGTTTATTTATACTACTGTAGGCCAATATTATAGTTACCTCAAGAAAGGTATAGAGCATGATATGCAAATATTGGGGTCTATTGCACAAGTCTAAATGCCCTGACAGCTTCCAGTGCTTTATTGCATGTTCATATTAGCTAATAGACTGGCTCTGCTGGATAGTGTCATATCAATCCACAAATGCCAAAGAGTGCCAAAGTGAGCAGGAGAGACCAAGTGGACCTACACTTGATTGAAGAGTGTGAAATGTGTGAGTACTCAATGTAGTACCCACTCTTTGCCCAAGAGTTCTCCCAAGAGTTCCCTCCAGAGTCCTACCCAAAGTCCTCCAGTACCCTCCCTATGATTCCCCCACGTGTCCTCCCCTCCTATCCCTGCCCTTATCTAGTTAGAACACTTACCATAACAGGAAGGTGTTCACACCCCTATTTTATAACACATTGTCTATTGTCTAAGCCCCCCCCCAAGTGATATATATATCTACCCAAATGAACCAGGAAGAACAACGAGATTTGGACGAAATAAACAGAAGTCTTTATTACCTTGCTACCTTCTATCGGAAGCTATTCTGAACCAAGTGGTACTGACTTGACCTACAAGCTCTCCCACTCACCAAGTACAGTCAGTAATAACCCACAAAATGTAGTTCTACAACCTCTTGTAAAGCAGCTGCTGTCTCTCATCCACTGTGGTGAAGGAAATCCATTTTTTAACCTTTATTTTGGCATCAATGTTGTGCATGATCTGTAAGGGCAGAGAAGAACAGAAGACAAGCATTTGGTACTCAATACCTATGGCACCACATTAGTCCACTGGTACTATCTGGCACTGTAAGTGCTTTGTGTAGGACTTACTTAAGGGCTAATATTTAAGTATGCACCAGACAGTACCTGTGGACCAAGCTAATGCCATGCATTTTTGTGATAAGTTACACACCTCTGCAGCCAGATTCAGAGTGCCATGTGTATTAAGTATTCAATGCATGTCTTCCATTCTTCTGTGCTCTTGCACAGCATGCACAACACTGATCCCAAACTAAAGGTCAAAATATGAAGTGTCTTCAGCACAATGGGTGAAACACAGGAGCTTCTCTGCATGAACATGTAGAATTATCTTCCACATTGTATGGCCAATTATACTTCTGCTATGCCTCTCTGGCTTACTATGGCACTATTGGGCACTCATGACTCAATGTAGCACTATCCAATGTAACAAGTCTAATGTTGTATAAACTAAATTGAGATTAGATATTTTGTTACTTAGCAGTAAGTCAAGATAACTCCCATATTAATTGATTGGCTTAGGTGTAAACAGAGTATGTACTACTGTAAACTTTGTAACTATACCTAAACATTACTTAACCTGAGCATTTTGATCATTATCTACCAATCTAAGAGAATTCTGACCAAATTCCTTGTTAAAACATGAGATTTCCTAAAGTTGCTGAAACAGCCCCAAACTTTGCACACTTGAACCCTATGAAAAGTCTCAGCATTGAAACTCATTAGATTCTTAGCTGGTACCTGCTAGTACTTCTGCTTCAAACTTTCACCTGCAACTTTGGTGGAAGCAATGAGCTGCAGATTACCAATTTACATATGAGTGCTAGTTGATTCAGCTTCCCTCTGAAAAGGATGTGTGCTTCTCTTCCATGAAGCTAGTACCTGAGATATTGAGAGTTTTTACTTTTGGGAAAGCTAGAACTCTGCTGAGATTGTCATGGAATTCTGCTTGACTTTTGTTTATTTTACTTTTAGGGGTTCTAAGACCTTCTTAAATATAGTCTACATGTTTATTTTGCTAGGAGCATGTACAAGTGGCATTTATACAGTATTTATAATTTTATATAGTCTTGGCAAAGTAAGCCTATGGAGTATGCTGAGAACAGTCCCAGGTACATGCAGGCAAAGCTTAGAGCGGTTTGGACAACTTTGGGATACTTGATGGTCTGCAAATCTGACATTTAGGTGAAAATACTCTAGGTAAATCCCAAAAAGGAGCTTTGCCCAAAATCCCTATAATCTTTAGACAATGATCCAGGTAGCTATGTTAGGTGAGTATTAAGGTATAACTACAAATACTTACAATACTGCCACTGAACTCAATGCCCATAGGAACTAGACATAATTGTGATCAAAGCTATTCAAGTTTACTTTTGGTTTATGGATTTGGGCATAAATCTAAGAATCCACCATTGTGAAACTAGGCTATATCTCAGTCTCCAACCCTCCCTACAAATTATCTCAAACTGGGAGCTCATCAGATTCTCAGTGAGCATTTTGTGGGTATTCTAACAGTGCTTTGCTGGTATTAAGCTGGTGCTTTTCCTTAAAATTTTCAGTTATAATTTTTAGCAGAGGCAATGAGCAGCTGATTACCAAAGTTGCTATGAGCACTAGTGGGCCTACCCTCCTGCTGGCAAATATGGTGCCTTGTCTGCCAAATAGTTAGCATGTGACATGGTTAGAGTTGTCAATTTTGAAAAATTAGAATTCAGTTGATATTAAGATATTATGCAGCTAGCCTTTTCTTGATTTTTTTCTTACAGATAACAAGGACTTGATGTTGCTAATCCCTTATCAATGAGATCTCCATAAAAATAATCATGAGCTAGATCCTCAGCACTAGACTCTAGAGTTGATATAAGGCTCTGAAGCTACTCAAAAATATTACTGGTAGCTTGCACTCCAGCATTTTTCTTATCATGACCAGATATGATTTACCTGCTGAATAAGTTCTTCATTTCATCTCACAGAACATGCAGAGAATCAAGAACATCTTCTTTGCAGCTGAACATGACCGCTGCATTTCCTTGAAGGCCTACCTAGCATTCTATATTGTTTTAACATATGCGCATGGAATTAGCAGCTTTTCTCTGACATTTGTGCAGATGGATGTAACAACACATTTTGCTTTCTTTGGGTGCTTTGTATGAGGCAGGAATACTACACTGAGCCAGAGAGATAACTTCCAGGCTACAAATCAATATATCAACAAGTACTACTAGAAAGGCTTGTGCAAATCAGCAGAGATTAGACCTAGGTCCAGCCTAGGGCCATCTAAGATAGGGAGTAGGGGTGATTATATGTCAAGAAATCAAGTTCAAAGTTTCTGATAATGCTTTACACAAACTTTGCAAAAGTTAGATGATAATGTTGCAGAAAGGCTTTCTCTAATACTTTGATGCCAGTTTTGCAAAGGAGTTTTCATTCTCCCATAAAGGATAATCTATAAAATTGGATTCCCATAAACACTGACTGGCCTGTAGGTCTCTAATTTTATGTTGTTGGGTATTATTTCACTGACTCCTTGAGAATAGCTGATGATTCTAGATTCCAAATGGGAGAGACTTTTTGACTATTCAGTGGAGTTCCCTTATTTTGACATGTATCGAGACTTTGAAAACCATTGATACAAATCCCATATTCCATTCTGGGATACTTACCCAGCCCTGGTATTAGGAATTGGTGAGAACAGTAGCAGCGTCTATGCCTGAGCTAATACTGATGTGCCTGATAGTCCACTTCGTCTTCTGGAGAGTTCCCTCAATGGGCAGGTAGCATATATGAAAAGACTAGCTATCATGGGCTGAGTGATAACTGTAAGGGAACATGCGCTCATGATAGATTTCAACCGAACCTCATTTCTCTGGAGAGTGGGGATAAGTTTGGATGTTGAAGTGCCACTACCACCAACACCAAATCTTCCGGTAATGGCAAGTCCGTCCTATTTACAGTAGCCGCTCGTTCATCTAGCAGAGCTGGTTATCTGAACGGCTCTTGTGGAGTCTGGATGTTCAAAGAGATGTGGGTCAATCGAAGTATTAACAGGGTACCTACCCAGCATCAATGGAGGCATCCTCGCACACCATTCGTATTCGGTATTTACAAGCGAGCCAGCCTAAATGAAGCATGACTTGTCCATGGAAGTCTCGGGGAGTAAACTCACTATCACCACTGCATCACATGGGAATTTGCTCCAGACCTCAGTCAGCAACCTTAGCAGAAACTTCGGTGGATACCAGAGGCAGGATAAAACTCGCCAGGACTCGAATGGGGCCAAGATCATCCAGTAAAACACCATCTGGATGGAGTCACACCACTGCATACATCATGCAGCAGTCTGGAAAATGGCCTGAATGGCAACTTGACTTGGACAGTGGATTTG
The DNA here is from genome assembly GCA_002104905.1 of Basidiobolus meristosporus CBS 931.73. Lineage (NCBI taxonomy): Eukaryota > Fungi > Basidiobolomycota > Basidiobolomycetes > Basidiobolales > Basidiobolaceae > Basidiobolus > Basidiobolus meristosporus. Next base: position 140,056 of record MCFE01000108.1, on the reverse strand, counting down.
GTATGCAGTTGGTTTGCCTCCAAGGCCAAACGACGGGAACTCATCAGTGACCCAGAAGCGGTACTAACAGCGGCCCGATGGTACGATGGATTACCAAATGGGTTGCCTCAGACCTAGGAACGGCGATACCCATCCATATGGGGCCAATGTCGTCAACCACCAGCATGTATACTCCCTATCCACAGACAGGATGCAGTGAATGTTGCGGATCTGGAATATTCGAAACTGGGCGTATGGTTGGAAGCAAACCATAATGTATTTGGTGAGGTGTGCCGGTACCTGTGTCTGTGCCTGTGCCTGTGCTTATATACCTTGAGCGAGATACCAGTTGTGCAACGGGAACCTATATAGCCAGCTCGCCATGCACCCATGGTAACGGATACCCGAATACCGCCAACGTGGTCCGACTTGGCTGTCGAAGCAACTGGGAGCCCACCCCATACACGATAGACATCGAAATCAATCGTTTGTCTCGCTAATGGATCAAACCCAATGTCACCAGGCATAGACGCATGCATCATGAGGCGCCTGGCCGCCTATCAGAACCGCCTCCGTGTCAAACCATCCAGCAACTGGCACAGCAACGGTGATTGCAATGGCGATGATTGCGGCTACAGTTACCAAACGTGTAGCACAAAGTGGCCATGATCAAATATCTGCCATGCATCAGAGTAATGAATACTCCATCAGTCAACGCACGACAGATGCATGTCTAATACGTATATATGGTTCATAAGGATGACCCATCCCCATCTCAGAATATGAGCAGTCATCCGGGCCCCTTACTCATGACATACACGATCCCCCCCCCAGCGATCAACATAATTCCAGTCAAGATCGAATCATCATGCTCCGAACATTCTGCTGTTTGTGATGAAACACTTCTCAACCATCGAAAAGGAGCCTAATCCACTCATCGTGGGCTGTACACCGTTCTCAGGTAACGGACAACAAACAGGTTGGTTCCAACGCTGCTGCTGCATCCAATGCGCTTGCCATATGCATCGCTCGATTCCCAGCTGGATGCTGGCCCTCATGTTACATCGGTCCTACATTGGTCTCACTCCACTCGGTGCACTGCCACAGAATCGTCCACCATGGGTTGGTGGTGACTAGCTCTTGTTTTCCCGGCGGTTTCGGTAAAATGGATCTGCTACAGAACGGATGTCCATCCCAGCAATTGGAAAACCCGTAAGGCGCGACCTCCGAAGTCGCGGGATTTGTCAGGGATCCGGAAATCCCCCCCCCCTCTTCATCCAATATGGTCGCCTGGCGGATGGCGTGAAGGGTGCTGGATCATGTGCGCGGATTCATGCGAATGCACCAGGCGAGCGGCGAGATGTACAAGCGGGTGGAAGGTGCTTCCAAAGTGGTTTCGTAAACTGCTTTATTTCCTTTTTTTTTCTATTTACAGAGCGACCGAGGCTCGCTTCTGATCTACGCTCATACGGTGTAGGCCAGCGAGATTCGGTCGCTTGTCATAGACGTTAAGTCGATTTCGGGGGAATTCATTTCACTAATAGGTAAAGATAGCCAGCAACCCTGCGTAGGAGTGATAACATATATGAGCGTAGAAAAGGAATTTAAATATGCAATAAGTGGAGGGAATGATCATAGAGATGGAATTCAAAAATGCAGAAAATGGATTTATACGAGCCTGGAGGCTAACTAATGGTGAAGAAACTAAAGACGAATCTAATCTAATAATATTGGAAGGAATTATACAACTCATGATAGGAAATATATGAATAACGTGCAAAATGTAATGCACATATCGGCGGGATGATGGCCAGAGAAACAAGAGGTCAAGAAGGTAAATATAAAAATAATGGGCGGACTAGATGTATGTATACTATGCATAAAGCAGATCTGGAATGGCACATAATAAGGAGAGATGGTCGAAAGCAATGGTTGGCAAGAGGCGTAGCAGGCTAGACGTAGCCGTAACTACAGGCATGCATTGAGTAGTTGTGGGCATTTCCATGGTATGGATAGGACCCACCGCTCTCGTACATGTAATACTCGGGGCTGTAGGCGGCCCTGGGCTTCGATGGATGATGATACCATTGGACCATAAGGGGCTGGTAATGGTAGCAACTGTACATGTACTCCCAGTTCGCTATCGAACTGATAGACACCTCAAGCTTACGTTTCTCGCTTGCGATAGGGTTCTGGTCTGGGTGAAAGCCGGAATATTGCCCAAGGCTGCTTGGCTGCTGTACGTGTAACCGGATGAGACTCTGGAGCCAATCCAAATACTCCTTGTCCGAAACGTGTATGTTGTAACTGATGGCATCAAGAAACTCGAACTCCATGGCGTTCAATTCTGATAATGGAATTGATAGCAGATCCGACCATGTCTTACTCGTATAGGTCGAGTCATCAAGATACTTCGCAGCCAGTATCAGGGCAATAGCAAGGATGTTTTGAGGTTTAGAGGAGAGCGAAGTCTTTAAGGTCACGCACGATCTCCGTAGACGTTCCACATACTTCAGAGCGATCAGTGAGACAGAATTAGAGAGTTGAATGGCTTTTAGAGTGTGTCTGGTGTAGTGTTTAAAGGTTTCTGGGACTTTGGCCAAGGTGACAGGGGCTGGGAATGAAGCTTCGGTTTCCCCAATCCAAATTTGCACAGCAGCTTGGGAAACAAAGTCCGCAAAATCAGCAGCAGAACGATTGTTCAAAGAATTTTCCTGGCTCTTCTGGTAGGATTGATAGGAGTAGTATGAGGCAGGGAAATACTGAATGGGAGCTTGCCCGTAGTACGCCAGTTGCGAGGCCAAGAGATGGGGCTGCATATGTTGGGAAGCCTGGTATGTCAACATACTTGATTCGATGAGGGGGGAGCAATTAGAAGGAAGAGAAGTTGCTGCCAAGGCAAGTGAATTAAATGACAAGGAAAACGTAAAGACAATCTTCAAGGAATCGCTAAAAGAGGGATCAGGTCTGCTGACAAGCTCGAGACGAACTGACGAGCTTTGCAGTGAAGGGAACACAATGGACTTTTATACAGCCATCTGGACAAAATAAGTGCTTGATCCCAGCGAACCCTAAATGTGATTTGAGAAGCCACCACTATACGGCATAAAATACCTGATCTATTGATTCATAGATTATTGGATAACTGATATTTTAGTCAGAATTTGGGGTGCCCGTGAACTCAATATTCCAGTATAGATCCGAAGTATTAAACCTGATGGTAGGCCAATAAGAGCCCCAATTGTATTAGTACTATCCTGTCGATGATGCATTGCAACAATGAGCGCCAATACAAATATACAGGCCACTGCTTACTGATAATTTGTTAGGCTCCCAACCGTCCGTTTTGCTAGGAATTTGTTAGCCAAACCTTCATCAATCAAGGTTGCCTCAAGCCGATACCCTAGAGACTCCTCGCACTCCAGAAGTATAAATAGTGACAAGAGGCAGAAGGGATTCAAGTTCGGCGTGAAACACGATGTCGAGCATCTGCCGGAAGTGGGACTCCAGCGGTGCTGGGTATAGAATAGGCCACCGATTCATTCATGGCTGTATATACGCTTACTCAAAAAAAGGTACCAAATGATCACTGACGGGAGCGGTGCCAATGGTTTGCTCAAGAATTATGGTGCTTTAACCAGAATCAGGAAGACTAGACCCTCAAAGTGAGCATCATTTTCATCATCCTTATCTCATTTGACCATCCTCTGTCACTTGAACCGAAAATCATCGAACACCATTGATCAGCTGCAATGATCGCTTTTGCTCTCCTGGCATTTGCGATTATATCCAATCTCAAATCACCCGCATCCCCCCGTTTCTAACCAGCATCGACCAAAATGCCTGGGTCAATACGAGACCAATATTCCCATAATAGTTAGAGTTTCGGACCAAATTAGGCACCAAGGCAATGAGTCAGAACACAGCTCTCAACGAGTGTTTGGGGTGGAAACTCGGCGGTCCTTTCCTGGCCTCCAGCCAATTGGCATACATGGCCGAGCAATATGATCTGATTCTAAATAAGCGAGGAGATCCCTCTAGCTTCTTGGTGTGGTCACAATTCTCGAGCTGAGGCGCAATCACCAATAAGTAACCAAGGAAAGGCATGTTCGCTGGATCGGGCCGACTCGAAGTTCCAAATCAGTTGGATACTGAAGAATCCAAGTCTAGTGCTTCGAGTGGGTATTCAGTGTGGATTTGATCCGTGTAGTGCTTGGTTTCGCAACGCTTCCATATCTATCTTCTAGATTTTCATGGTCCATTGTGTGTGACAAGAAGCACGTTGGCTGCTTGGGCTTATCCCCATCGATAGAGGTGAGCGAGAATAAGCCACCTGCCAATTCCAACGTGAATGGATACCGCGGTGACATTGGGCAATTGGGATGGTTGGTAATCGTCTGACTCACCCTCTTTCATTGCGATCACCCAGCATTACCTGTAGGTCAGTTGCGAGCTACGACCCCAGGCCAATGCAATAGAGCTCACTAGATTGTATCAGGGACCTGCAACATGGATCACAGAGGAGCCGTCTTTCTCGGGTCAAGGTCACGAAGCTGACAGACACGCAACAATACAGCCACTGCTTGTCCTGTTTAACTCGGCACCAGATTGAATACCTGTGTCAACTAAGCCTACATACATATATATATATATGTGGTATGACGAGCAATTACCAGATAAAACCCAAAAGCGTTGAGGAGGATTGGGGTTGCTCTGGACTGGTGAATCAGGATGTGAGACCAAGCTTTCATTCTCCTGACATTGTTCCATGATTGCAACTAATGATCGCATTGCTCATTAGCAAAATCATGGGATTTCGATGAGTCCAAAATCGGCGCACATTTGGCATTCGTGGGGCACAGGATCATTTGTATGTCTGACTATAGAGCTGTGTATCCTCAAATGTCGCCTCGAAAAGCCTGGCTTTTTCGGATCTAAATCCTCCATTTGGCGTGCTTGCCACATATTTACATGGAGACTTGCAGGCGACCGTTTTATATATATTCATGCAAAACTTCTACATTCCCTCCATTTTCGACTCATCGAAGCCTTGACCACACTGACTGGCAGTAGTTCATGGTTGACAAATATTGCCCCAAGTGAATCAGTGGATCTGTTGGCTCACATGATGGCTGCCCAATCGGCATTCAGTGTCTTCAGACTCGCTTGCAGGTTGGATGTTATGCAAGCACTTCTCATTTATCGGATTCCAACACACCAAGGGGGTTAATATTAAGGTTTTCCACACCTCAGGTGCTGTCAAGATCATCGTTGCATTGTTACATCCTTCACAATATTGAGCTTCCTTGCCGCATCCGTTACAAAGAAGGGCCTGTATTCATTGATTGCTTGGCAGGCCTATTGGTCGTAAATCATCTGATCCTGACTGATTTGTAAATTTCCACGAGTTTGTATAAGCAATGGTTACGCTTCAGGATGCTGCGGAGCAGACGTGTTAAGTATAGACAGAGTGACTAAATATTATCCCAAATGCCATTGAGCGATTGTAGTTTCTAATGGAAGTTGATGGCTAGGTGAGCTAATTCAGTCATGTCACTGCACTTGATTCACAAACATATATATATTGAACATGATTCTTTTGATGGGCCCTGGTCAAGTTTGGGGTAGCACCCCTCTGAATGTTCATACTACATATTCATCAGCAGTCAGTGTGATATCATGGCGTCCCAATTGTGAATACTTGGAAACCAGAGTAGTTGGTGCCTTGGAAAGCTAACAATAATACAACAAACCTCTCCTAGTAGCAGATAGTTGCCTGATAGTATGTAAATAAAGGACATCTCTCTAGTCATAGTGCCTTATATGCTCATGCACAAGCTCAGTAGTATTGATGCAAGTGGAGAGCCTTCTCAATGAAACACATTTGTTATTAGCCAAATCCAATACCTGCCCCTTTTGGTAGGATGGGAGTAGTTGATGCATCAAACTTAACCATGCATTGGCTTTTGTCAAGATGCTGTGGCAGCGAAGAGATGTCTACGGGAATCAAGGCAAGTTTTCTGAAGGACAGTTCGCTTCTGTGCCCTTTGATAAGAGTCACCTCGGTGTAATTTTTGCTATTTGAGCATTCACACCACACGGACAAAGTGATACTTGGGAATATCTACAGGTTTGACCATGAAGCCCTGTTGGAAGGGACCAAGCTTGTCAGTCACAGTATCGCAGACCACAGGTTTTTAATGGATTATTCGGGTAATTCACCAGCTGTTATCGCGTGAACTGGCATAATGGTACAGCTACTCAAACGAGCGTTGGGCAAATGAAGCCCTTATGGCGAAAGCAAACCGAAAAAAACAAACCAAGGTTTGATGTCAGTGCTCAACAATTGAGGGAAACCTGATTTCTTTTGGTATATCCACAACAATGAACACAGTCTCAGCGTGTTGATGTGAACCAGAACCTACCCCAAACATACAAGTCTACTGCAACAGTAATATTACAGTTAATTCCCAGTGCATAATGTTTAATATACGATGTCTTTACATTGCCTCCGTACTGATGTGAGCTGCTTAATCTAAAAAAGGCAACAGATATTCTGGATGGCCTTCGCAAATCACCTACCAGTAGTAACGGGAACCAGCTGGCCAAGTTGAATTATCTGGGCATACCTATATATATACATATACGGAAAAAGGCATTCAATGCGCCAGCCAGCCAATCAATCGCCCCACCTCATAATCCAGCACTCAGCCCAAGGACAGCCAGTATAAACATGGCAATGTAGTGACTAGCGAGTCGCCAGTGAGTAGTGATTGGTAACTGGTGGCTGGATCACAGACATTAATCCGGCGTAGGGGCGAATACTGGTTTCCAAAAATCTAGGGAATACCTGTCATTGTGTTGAACCTTTTGCTCGCATTTTGCCAAAAATGGGTGGTATGACTTCATTATACAACCGGAACGTTCTTCGAAAGATGAAAATGCTTAATAATATGCCTTGTACCATGGGCATGCGATTTAGCTTTGTTACAGACATCAGATGCCACATCTGCTCACCCGCTTGTAATAAAGCCATTACCCATATATGAAATTGATGCTTGGCTCGGTTGAAACTGGGTAGCCAATGGATGCCACTGCCTTGGCCAGGTTTCTTTGGGCGCAGGTGTGGTACACGAGTTCGACTTGCTACTGCGGGCCAATCTATTGACATCACACTAAGTCTGTGCCGGAGGCAGTAGGTATTCCGGCGCAGCTTTGATGATATGAGCACCAGGTGTGTCTTGATGGAGGATAGCAGCGATGGAACCATGGCTTGCGTGTCTTGATTAGCCGACCCCCAGACCTCGCGATATGCATGTAATCGACGGTTTCGGTTAGGGTTCATACAAAAGTCACCCTATCTTCGCTCCTCAAATGTGCTTCATTTTCCTATCTATTGATCATTACGATGCAATCCGGTTGCAGTTACTTATCGGATATTATTCCCGCCGTGGTAAAATAACTTTGTAACTAAGGATAGGTTGCACAGAAATAAACAAGATGAGATTGATTGCTTGACAGCGTCTGCTAACCTCCGAGCGAACCAGCAATGCTAACTGCTCTCCAGCAGGCTAGCTTATCTCCCAATTCCTATCTGTATCAAAGATCTGAAGGTTTGATTGCCCGCGCGAGTTGGCTGTCCACCAATGAGTTGGCTACTGCGGGAAGGAAGTCACCTCGGTGCTGTCCCCTCGACTCCGGTGGCAAATTAAATCTGTACCCTCACTGCGCTGTACGCCTGCGCTGTGAAAAGCCTATCACCAACATCGTCAAGATATCTCGCTATCGATGTCTCGAGAAATCCTTTGAATGGTGAATCTGGGCCTGTATCGGCGCAAGTGCCCGAGTTCTTGGAATATGGTGTCTTTCTGCTGCAATTAAGCGGCTCCATTTGATATCATTTGAGACTGCAGAGAGCATCTGCCGTTTGAGACCAATTCCTCTATTATGTTGATGAGGTTCCAATGGTAAATCCACGTGAAAATTCGATTAGATTTTCCAGGCTCTTCCTGTTTTATCATTAATGTGCTCATAGCAAATCATCATCCTTCTTTCACATGAAAATTGGTTGGAGTTTATTTTTTCATCACTTGCCAATCCCTATATATTCACAACTCGGGCGGAATTCTGCTGCTGCTAAATATCACCATCCAGTTGAAGCACATAGATACGTACCCCGTACATCGGCCCCAACACGCGTTGTCATGACTCTAGGCTCAAGTGTTTCGACCCACAGCAGACCTGATAGGAAGGTTGCTTTACAGTTGGTAGAGGACATTCTAGCTGCAAGTAACTTGTACGACACCTTGGGCATTCCTCCCACTGCAGCCCCCGAGGACATCCGTCGAGCGTACATTTCTAGAAGTAGAATCTGCCATCCAGACAAACTGCCCGACAACAACCAAGCTACTGAAGCTTTCCAAAGTATTTCTTGCTTTTACCCACTCCACTTCACAGCCATGTATTTATCGAGTTGACGCAATTTAGAAATCTCTGTAGCATACGAGACGCTGTCCAACAAAAACAGTCGTAAACTCTACGATTGCAGCGGCGCTAGCGCTGATGGATTCAGCGGGGAAGAAACCCTATCAGAGGCACTGTCTCAGATATTCAAGGAGTTCATGGATGGAGACTTTGAACATCTGCTTTCTATCGTTGGTATGTGGCTTGTGTACCTCGCGCTCCAAATAGAGCCATCTCAATAACCCATCTTCCGCACACAATAGAGCTTTTGAATACACAGAACCCCGAGCTAAACATCGACAAAGAAAAAGCCAACCAGCTTTTCGTTCAGGTTCGGGAGAAGTTTATAGGTAAGTGAACCCTGCACGTCCTCACCCCTTTATCGCACCAACACCAAGTTTTCTCAAGTGGTAGGAAAATATTTGACTCAGGTGAAGTTTGAGGTCATGCGATTGTACGAAATCCAAGGGGAGCTTCGATCTCTCTCGTATCTCAACGTTTTTGGAAGACTTCGCCTTAGCATCAAGCTTAGCAGAGTATTCATCAATATCCCGGTGAAGTTGGGCTCCGCAGTTACCGATGGGAAAGTTGCAAACAACCAGCTCTGCCAGCTGCTGGGTGAGCTAACCGGTTTGCTAGAGTTGTTTGAAAGCATGATCGGCAAAGTGGATACTTGGCTTACCGCACAATGGCCCAAAATCCTCCCATTGGGAGTTTCGTAGATGTTCCTTGCTTCTCTTGCTCAAACCGTTCTGCTTCATCTCTATCATGTACATAACCAACATATTCATATTTGCTACCCACTGCTGCCATCAGATGTAAATTATTTACCAATCTTAGTCAATAACCTAATATACTATAGTAATTGCAAGCATTGCCATTTTCCCGTACACTTTCAAAGAAAGGATCTCTACGCAGTGCGCGAACATGACTTCAAGGCAACCCATCCCGACTGTTTCTCTCCTCCAACCGCACTCAGAAGGAGGCACAAATAAGAAAGTGCTTGCCGGATGTTTCATGCGCTGATTCGGCAACTTTTTCGTAGAATCCTTAGCAGCCTATTGGCTTCTTGAAGAGTGCATTATCTGAAGTGGTGATATTTCAGGTGGAGGTATCTCAAGGAGCTGGAAGCTGGATATGATGCATATAACCGACCGTATTGTCAAGCAGTACTCGAAATGTTACTCCCAAGTCCAAACCTAATAAATATTACATACTTGGCCTTATTCTAGGCTCACTAGCCGATCGAGTTGGCAACTATGCCTTATACACATCTGTAGCATGCGAGCTCAGAAGCATCTGTGAGAGCTTGACACCCCGCGTAGCGTGAGGCAGTCTTGAAACATCCACCAACGTATTCCAAATAGTTCGAAAGAGTTCCGGAGAGTTCTAGGCCTAAGCAGCGTCGATCCGTCCATGCGTAGGGCCATGCCAGTGCGTGTTCGTCGTTGCCGCCAAGCCTGTATTGTGTAAAGAGATAACATCAATGCCGGATCATATTTTCCGATGCAAAATTTACTCTCAAAAGCTTACTAACCACAAATCATATTTACGGTGATTAGCAGGTCGATGTCTCCTCACGTGATCCAGGGTTTTTTTTTCAATCCAATTCAGCGGAGAGCAATAAAGGCAAGTGGCGGAATTCGAAGCACTCTTCCTCTCGCTGTGGCGGCTTGATCAAACATGCAGATCTTCGTCAAAACTCTGACGGGTAAGACCATTACCCTCGAGGTTGAATCCTCCGATACCATCGACAACGTCAAGCAAAAAATTCAAGACAAGGAAGGTATGCGCACTGTATGGGGATTCATGAGCTGTCGAATAAGCGCTGATTTTCTCTTGACCTAGGAATTCCTCCTGATCAACAAAGATTGATCTTTGCCGGCAAGCAGCTCGAAGATGGCCGCACCCTTTCCGATTACAACATTCAAAAGGAGTCCACCCTTCACTTGGTCCTTCGTCTTCGTGGTGGTGCCAAGAAGAGAAAGAAGAAGACCTACACCACCCCCAAGAAGATCAAGCACAAGCACAAGAAGGTCAAGTTGGCTGTTCTCAAGTACTACAAGGTTGACGAGAACGGCAAGATCACCCGCCTTAGACGCGAGTGTCCTTCTCCCGAGTGCGGTGCTGGTGTCTTCATGGCCTGGCATCATGACCGTCAATACTGCGGCAAGTGCGGACTTACCTATGTATTCAAGAAGGAAGGCGAGAACTAAGACTCAGCATTTGCAATTTAAATAAATACTCTTCGAAATGGACCAAATCGCAGTGCACCAACACGATTCATGATGGATGGACAGCTTGAGGGATGGATTCGCGTTCCGATGAATTACCAAATCAGCTGACGACGGTGGTTGTCCAAAAACCTAGTCTGTTGCGTACCATGTCTGTGCCGACGAGCATTAGAGGCCATAGGCGGCCCTGCCACTCGAAAGAATCACGCAGGATACATCTCTGGTCGAATCCATTCTTCACCCTCTGAAAACAACGCTCCGTGAATCATGGGAAACCGCCTTGAATTTAGAAGCACCAACGACACACCCTTGATGCAATCAACCTTGTGGGATGAGTGGTGGTGTGATAAGCCACAGAGAGGGCAAATCCAGCTCGCTCGCCAATGTATTATGCAGAGATCCTAATACGGCTTATCCATGCTGGTAGCATTATCACTGACAACCATTGATAGTGTGTACTGAGCGGGCAGTCACAAACCAATTTAATTTTGCTCACCAATAGCACCAATGAACTGCCGAGTGCGAATGTGAACGAGCATTTAGTTATCCAGCCGTCTCAAATTCAGGCTCTGCTCAATCTTGATGAACATTGCTAAATTAACATTCCGCATGACGACTCCGCCCGCGAATCAGCGCTCTTCACGTCAACCATTCATTCAGGAAGGCCGTGTAGGAATTCGTCTCCGTTGCATTGATTACTGGTGGCATATTGGCAATTGATTTTGGATGGGCCAATGTGCATGTGAGTGGATGGCATTTGTTGGATCTCATGAGCCAGACAATATTGGAAATTCCTAATTTCACGGGTGTCTTTGTTGGTTATCATGTGATGTATATATAGCCTGCCTTGGAGACTGGTTCCTAATAATAGAATGGTCTGGTCTGGTCAACATGAATGTTTATATTTCACTCACACACAAGTCGGAAATTATCATTACTGTACATAAGAGGTTTACGGGAGTCGATAAGGATGGAATCAAGTCGAACAAGTAAGGATAGATCAGGGAGGGGGACTGTGTATGTGACATGAATGATATAAGCGGGGCCGGTTCACGCAAGCATGAGCCGATGAGATGGATACTGATGCTTATTAGGTTTGGCAGAGAATATTTACATATCAACTATCTAAATTCGATCAAACAGCCAGGGACGGAGTGGTCTCGATACTTGTGGAGAGGATGCAGGATAGGCAGTGGCGCCTCGGCCTCAATACATGACTCTTCACATGGACAGCCACTTGGCGGGGACGCTCTGGCGGCGTTGCACATTCGGCACCTCGCAGCTAACAAATGCCTCTGCCTCTGCGTCTGCAGAGAAGCGCCTCGGCTGTTGCGGAGTGGGAAGCGCCACCATGTCGACCAATATCTGGGCGGCCTCCATCATCTGCACCTGCTGGTGCTTTGTCAGATTGAACTTGAGACAGGTTTCCCATGATTCATGGTGCTCCCAGAAATGCTACATCGAAGCCAAGGTTAGGGGCAATCGGGGTGGGTAAGCGTTGGCCAAGCGTACCTTATACAAGCAGTTCTTGTGTTTGTATTTCTTTCCACAGACGCTGCAGGTGTGAATGGTGCGAAAGTTTGTGGAATTGTTTTGTAGACGTAGCTCACTTTTGTTCTGTAGGTTTTCCCGGGCCGCCTTCAGGTTCACCTTGAACTTGTCATTCTTGGAGAACAGAAAGCTGGGCTGGGGGTGGAACTCACTAGAGATTGTCATGGATGTCTGTGCAGATGAGCGAGAGCAAAATGGGATGCGTTGCGCTGGGTATATCAGGTAGAGGAGCAGTGGAGAATTTTGGGTTTCCCATGGGACTGCCCAACGCTGCTTATATACCCCTCCTTGCTGCTCACCAGAAATTTTAAGAATAATTTAGAGCGGTGTGCGATTGGTGAGGTTTGATTGAAACTCAAAGTAGGCCGCTCTGATTGGCCGGCAGGGACGTTGTTGTGCTTATTTTTTCAAAAAAGTTCAGCATCAACGAGATATAGTAGAATTGATAGCATCACAACTCAAGTCGTTCCAAAAATTTCTTGGGCTGGTGATACATGGCCAATGGCATGGCTAAAATTCAGTCGGAACTGACGGTTTGGAAAAGATTCCATGTCACACTCAAACCGGTATGGTGAGAATAGGAATCCATCTTCTGGCTGGTTTCCTCGTCTGCGAGCCCACCTCCCACTCCATCCGTCCAGCACATCGCGCCCTCCCTACTCTCCCAATATTTCTGTATCTCTTGCGAGATCGCAATTGGTGCCTCAGCCGGCGGGCCCACTTGAGTGGCCAGTCGACGCACACATTGTCTACCTACAATCAAGCATTGGCTTGCAGCAGTCTCATCAAACCATGGCCACTGATTGCCATAGTGAGATGGAGAGCAGAGAAATATTGTCTCAAAACTTGGTTACAAATATTTTATACTCATACCAACTTGGGGATTGCATGCGTTGCCAATATCAATCAATGTGAATTATAGTCATTTGTGTGAAACATGCGGTCGAGGGGGATTTATCCTCTGTATTCCATTCCAGATGCCAGATGAGGCTCCGATTGATGCGCTTCTCGATATTTATCTGGGAGTGCGACGACTCATCGCCCACCGCCATCCAGACATTCATCACTAGCGCATAGCATTCTCTCTCTCGAAGTATTCCCCGATGAAACAGGAGCCAATGGGGCGCCGCCTCGGCTTCATTTCTCCACTCTATATTGGAGGCCGCTTTGCGCTTCGCATCCCAGGGGAAGACACCGTTCCAATTCCCCTGAGCTCATCTGTTTAGAGACAAGCGCTCGCTGGTGCGTCGAGCAGCTCAGCGCTCTACCGAGTGCGCTTATGATTGCCACAGGCTGCCATCCCGGGACATTCACCACTAATCTCGTGCCTGCCAGTCTGGCTTCATCGACGGTTTTGTGACCATTACATCAACCGCTCAGCCAATTAATGCCAGCATACATACATTACAAATAGCACATGACACTACCAGCCATATCTAAATGAATTCAATCAATCACCCTTGCACCATGGCTTCCAGGAGGGTGAGCGGCCTATCTAGTCGCCCATTCGCCATGCTTTCCTCATCAAGCTAACCCTGGCCTCTTGCCAATTTGATATTGCATGCATCACCTTGGCCCCCGTTTCGGCGGGTGCGGAAGGGCTTGCCAACGGATGTCCATACGAGCGGATGCGTGGCTGCTTTAGCCCTTGGGAGCGTCCTTATCAGAGGCACCGTTTAATTAGATTCGTCATTTCTGGGCATCAGCGACGAAGCCCTGCGTGGTGAGAGTGATCCGTGGCTGATGATTGGCTGCTTCGCTTTTCTGACGAAAAGCAGCTTCGCTTGGAGACGATGTAGAATACCTGGACCACGATGGCGTGTTTGCTGGGGCTTGGAGCCGCACAACCCACCAGCCTGTAAGCGCCATGTATCTAACCTCAACAAATGCTCAACCCGGTACAGAAGCAGGAATCCAAATTGGTTGCATTATTTCCATTGAATCCATCCGTTGCTGCCTATTTTCAGTGGCCTGTGAGGCTCCGTCTTCTGGTTACACGTTCCCCAAATCGGTGAACCAAATGCTCTCTAAAGGAATAGGTAACAAAGAGTCCAGCCTAATGGGGTATGATCGGGTTGCTTACCTCACTATGGCCTTTTTAGCATATGTCAATTCTAGGGGTAGGTGGATCACGGCTAAGGAAACCAATGGGACCCTCGGCAAGGTATTGAGCAGAGACGAGTTACTGATTGTCGAAGCTGCTAGTGGGTTTTCTGAGACCGTCTGCCCAGCTACCAGTGGTTGGTTTCGGACGTCAAGCCTGTAGCTTCCTATTGAACCACCCAAGCCTGGTGCGCATTGATAATGGCTTGTTGGCTCCATTATGCCTAACGAGCAAACCGAACAACATGACTAGGAAGTGATTGTTGCAGCTGCTCCCTTATTGGTCCGATGGGGAGGGAGTAACTGCGATTTGCAGTCATCCACCAGGCAGATGGGCATTTGGAGCGGATTCCACTGAAATGATCGGAATTCGTCAATGTAGGTCATTATGTGTGGTGATGCCAAGGATATTTGCCTGGCTTACGTATGTTGCCCAATCCCTCATAAATAGATTTATTCGGATCGTGAGATCCATTGGAGTTTCTTGGGAATTCTTTTCGTTCAGATAAACAGCCAGGGGACTTCACGATGTCATTCCGACGTACCCATTCGCCCATCTTCGCTTTAGAAGTGGGACTAGCGCAACGTAGTTGGGGACAGGTTGCTATTCTTTCCAAGGCGTCGGCCAATCATGGGGCTGGTAAGCGCTGATGCAAGTGACATTCGTCATTGACGTGAGCTTCGGCTAGCGTGATCGTCCGTTCATACGTCAGCCAGTTGATCTCCGTCGAAGGCGCTTGCAAGGAATCTGCGGTTTAGTAGTGCTGATCGGTTTGCCAATGCCACTGCTATTCCTAGCCTTACTTTGCATCCTCTGCTGTCCCATTAGCCCGACGTTTTCTGCGTTCCGGTGCCACTTGGGCCTGCTTATCTTTTGTTGAACCCATGAAAGCCTCAGCTTTTCGAAGGTTCAACAAGGAAGCCAAGTTAGACATCGGGAAGCAACGGCCGCGTAGATTCCAGGTTCGCTATCATTAGCTTTGCACCGACCCAGTTGAAGGGCGAAGATGTTCCGTTCATATGCCATTCTATGCCCAACTCACCAGTCCCAAACAAGCTACAAATCCTCTGGTGCAGATCGGTTGGAGATGATCAGCCTCTGGAAGGTCGAAAACCCCCTGTGCAGCCATGGCTTCCCATTTTCAGAAGGACCCAGACTCTCTAAGTTCCCTTACGTCCCTCAATTTCATATGATTCCACATGAAGTGGATGCGACTTCATTAGTCGCTGTTTGACGGTTAGATGATGGGTTGATTCTTGGGAGGAATTGGTCAATCGGGGGTTTGATTGAATCAAGCTTCGAGACTAGCACTCATTTGCTACGTTTGATCCCTAAATAGACCGGATGTGTGCGTTTAGTTAATTGGCATGACACCAATCTACCCATCAATCCCATATAGGGTTAGGGTTATGTTTCACTTGGTGCATTCTCGAACAATATGGGAGGTTTGGCTGCATTCTCGGCACACGTATGCTTGCGATGGCTCCGAAACCTATTGCCCGCGGTCGCCTCAATTTCCAACCAGAAACCTCGTCAGGACAAACAGCATCCCCTTGCGCAATGGTTTTCCTGCCCAAGCTATGTCTCAGACCAAATCCCTGGCTGCGCGTTCAGGCCAGGAGAAAACACTTTGGTCTCTACCTGCATGGATCATAGGGCTCAATTGGGTCTACGCGGAAACTGGCTAGCGCCCTGAACGGTATCGTTGAGTTTGGTCTCGTAAACTCCTATGCAATACACGCCATCCATGGCCGTTTTTCCAGTTGGCACGTGAGGTGACTGTCTTCTGCATTGATGTTGATGTTGCCTCAATCTATCGTCACAATGAGGCTGTATGAGTACAGAGGCTATCTTATCTGAGTGGTGATATTGGCGCACATGTAGCATCAGTTCTAGTGTAGCGTCTGGGCAAATGATCATGGTGGTGTATATGCTCGATCCAGCCCAGGGAGTTTGCCCTCAGTACCTTCTTGCATTTGGGAGCTTGGCAGAGTAAATCGAAGAGCAAAGGGCGGATTGAGTAGGGTGGGCCGCACAGTGCCTCATCCCCTGGATGTTGCTTTTCATGTTCATTGATGGTTACTGAGCATTGTATGTAACACACCTCCCTGATATGATGATTGACTGGAAATTGAATGCAAAGTTGAGATCCACTTCGTGGCGTAATTGGGAAGATCAGGTCATAATGGCTTGCCCAATCATGATGGTTGCTCGAGTGACCACATTCTAATAGCCTGTAGCCTGTCTATATAATAACTTTGAGACGCATCGATAGTGTGGTCGACCTGCACGGTGTCTCTCCGGTTGCTTTTGTTCCGTCGTATTGGGGTTTGGTGTAGGGGCGCTTTTTGCACCATATGGTTGGGTTGAGAGTGTGTACTAGCTGTATCATAGTATGCAACCTGGGGAGAATGGCGTTTCGAAAGTTCATCCGTGATAAGGCGATGGATAAGGTAGATATGGAGGTCGTTTGGTTGCTTCTGGCACCGGCGAAATGCAGGACCAGCGCTTTCCCGAATTGAAAATAAACGCCTTATAGGGACAACCTGATACTAACAACTCCACCCATGTTTGGCAGTGCATTGGAGTTATTTCAGATCCAAATCTCCTAGATAGATTGATCCGAGCCGGTCTACATGACAGAGCAAACTGAAATCATTACTGCTGTCCTATATCCACCTAGATCCCTAATGCAGCCTTGGCACCACGTTCTACCCCGTTGGCAAGTTCCTTCTATGGTATACGTCCTGGATATGAATCGGACCCAATGGCTGCGAGAGGAACCGGAGCCCAAGCTGATCATTGCGACAAAGTTTTTACCTGCATTTTCTAGCTTGCCAAGCCCCACGATGTAGGTGCACAGAATTCCGATTTCTCGTGGGCAACCATAGACTTCATTTGACTTTCCTACCTTCGTCTAACAAGAAAATCAACAGCGGGATTTGATGAGTGTTCCCCCTTCTGGATGAGGGTTGCATGATGGAGCGTGGCTGAATGGGGGCTTCTTAGTCCAACCAGCTAGAATCACTCTCTATAGGCGGAGAATTCAGGAGATGAACTCTCTCTAATGATCAACCCAACATTTCCAAATCCTCAACTGCCCATGCTGCACTCTCCATATTGGAAAGTATTCAACCGAAGAAAGCTCTCAGGACTCGTAGCGATCCGAGAACTCCATTGTCGAAGGAAACATAACTGGAGTGGTGGGATCCCCAGATGATACATTGCCTCATGGAGCTAGCAATCAGGGGAGATTGTACAAGCTCCCACAAGGTTGGGAATTTCCAAACCAATTTACACGGCTGCACTATGATCGATTTGAAGCGATGGGCTTTGGATAGCAGTGGATGTTGACATCTCTATCATTTCCACATCCTCCCACCACAGACACATCGCCCAATGCATTCCGCAAACTTCATCTCGTATGTGCCACCGTGGATTGACCTCTTGTCACACAACGCTGTTCTATTTTTAGCAGGATATGCTGCTATCAGTTAGTTTGTAGGAGCAGGCTTAGAATAGTAGATCTTCTGTATTCATCAAATGACTACGGAAAATAGATGACCAAATGAAACTCTACATACCTTGCTTTCAGGCTGTGGTGAACCCAAATCTCCGAGAGCTGTCTGCCATCCTCTGGTTTGCAAACACCGGCGTTGCAACCTTCGATGGGCCCATTCTCGAAGGATTCAATTGATCAAGTTTGACTCACCTGTGGTACGCATACCACTATTTGCCACTGGTTGATGTAACCGAAAGGGTGATACGCTTCGGTGGAGATGAAAGCTTATCATCTTCCGGCAGGGAATTACCCTATCTGCGGTGGGAATAAGTCGATGATGGCCCTAAGATTTTATGCAAACCATTCGTTATTGTGTTGACCAGTTTCGAATCCCCCTGAATTTACACTGTGTGCCAAGAATAGGATCGTTAGTTCGATGTTTATCTCATGAAATCTTGGCCCAGGTTTGAAATCCGGCTGTCTGAATGATCGGGTTGCATACCAGCTCTATGTGTAACATTTACTCATTGTCTTCGCTCTTAATCGTATTAGCTAGCCTATAAATGTCTACACAGATTGACCATTGATATTCATGGTTGGAAAAGCAGTATAACATGCCCATATTTAATCACCTCAATAACCAAGCGGCTCTATCCTGCATTGGGTACAAACGTGGTGGGGAACATTCAGTATTGTGGTGAGCGCTTCTTTTCCACCGAAGCCAGTACGCGCTTTCTGTATTGCTACCGGGGCGGGGATAAAGTTCTAAAACTAAATCATCCTCAAACAATGACTTGGTGATTTTATTGATGATTTACTCACAAGTCTATAATCAAATAGGAAATCTGTAATTGATGTGATCTGATCTGTGTCAATGCAATCCAAGATGCATCATGCGTAATATATGAAAAATTCAACAATCCCATTTGTTTTCATATATATTTCATGTAAGACCAGGTTGATGACAATATACTACTGTATAAGTATCCAAATCCATCACTGTGGTCCTTATACCAAGTCTCAACTCATATTTAGTACAACCCAGACAAAACCCATCCCCCAGCTTACAAGCATGGTCTGGACCAAAAAAGTCAATGTTGGATCCATTCAAGTTGTTGCCAAAAGATTTTAGTATGGCCCAAGTGTCAATGATGAGCCTTAATACAGATATTTGGACACTACTCATTAATCTAGCAGAATTGTATACCTCAGAGAGTCAGCAGAGATGGAAGAATCAGAGTAGAAAGCTATGGCATGAGTTCTACATTAAGATGCCAGCATATGTATGTAAGAAGATATATAATAAGACAGGTATTGAAACCTAGAATGAGCTTAGTGAGAGGGGATTTGATGAGGAAGCCATGCGCAACCAATTCCATGCACAATTTGCACAGTATGGGCTGGGACATGTCTGTTTGTGCCTTAACTTTGGGAAACAAAGAGATTTTGAATGAGTTTTTGCCTCAAATGACTAATGTACTATATGATATATTAGTAGAGCTAAGTGGCTTCCAAGAGCAGTATACACAGGACTCATCAAGGTAACAGTTCCCAAGTATCAGATTGCGGGTAAGTGAATACCTTGAGGAATCAGAATGTGAGCTTCAAGAGGAAGAATACAGACCGCAAGCAACTACATCTAGATTGCACCAGCATGCCTTGCTGGACTCCTTACCATCACCTGCAATGCTGGTGTGCTGGTGCATATCAGTCCAATCCATGCCAACACCCTTCACAAGAGCCCCCTGCATTGAGTCAGTATGCATCAGATCAATGCATGTGCTTCAGAGCAAAACTTCCAGAACTTGCTAAACTGCTCATTTAGACACAAGTCCATTGGAGTGGGCCAAGTTGTATCATCATGTAACATCACATCAAACTCAACCAAGGGCTATATAAATGCATTGAGTTGTGCCTGCACATACTGTTACACCTGACCACCAGCAAGTTACTTCTGATGAACTGGCCAACAATGACCCACATGAACTGCCTCCACCACTAGAGCCTGGGGCAAGCAAAAGAATGCATCAGCACATTGCACTACAGGCTAATTCTGTTTTATCATCTGGAGCAATTCAGCATGGCCAAGCTCCAGCATTGCACGTATCAACTAGGAGGCAAAATACTGACTACAAGTACACAAGTAGCCAAGATGATAATCTACAAGGAAGTAGTTCAGGTGTGCAAAGTGAATCACTACCAAATGCTTCAGTAGTAATCCCTGTGAGAAAAAACCTAGGAGAAGATGATGCAATTGCATTGAATTGTTACCATTTGTCATGTTCCAAACAGTGCATATTTTTGATAATCCAATGAGCCATTGAAAATCAGCATTCACTAAATTTTTGATATAAGTAATGTCAAGGTCATCTCACATTTGAGACAGAGCCCTTATAATATACACCCTGCATATATATATATCATCTGTAGCACCAGCGCAGCTATTTGCTCTGATTTGCACCTACACAATTGGTTGCATGCTTGCTATAATACCTTGTCCAATCACTAAGATCAGGGATCTACTTGCTCAATGGGCAGGGTGGGATATTTGAGGGCAAATCAGGTAGCTTTTTTATTGGTCAATGAGCCAATTAGGGGCTAACAGCTTCAGGATACTTTAGGACCAATCAACCATTGATGTACTGTCCAATTGCGGTGATAATATCCAAAATGGTAAGTATCAGCATAGTTTATAGTGTGAAACACATTTATCTCCACTTACATTAAAGAAACATATCCAAATACCAGACTTTACCTACTGCAATAGTGGTATCCAATTGCGTATGTGATGCAAACATTACAAGTTGGCAAGATCATCTGTGCCAACCTCATTGTGTCAGATGGTGCCATAGTGTGCAAGATTGTGCCATATAGTGCAAAATTGTCCAAGAGCAATCCTGCCTACTGGTAGCTACAATATTGCACCCAATCATTCTTTGCAACCATGGATTGTGCCAGCCTATTACCAAAGTACTTGGTAGTCCAAGCCATTGCTAATGAGGTGGATGAAGATATTAAGAAGATTGTCTGGGATGACGCTAGCAAATATGCAGTACTGGATGAAACACTCTACCAAATTCTTGATGGAAGCCTTATTGCCTATTGCCCTTATATTGCTTTTCTGGACTTAGTACACAAGCTACACAATGAATATTGGCACCTTGGAGCTGAAGGAACTTATAGCCTTGTAAAAGCTAGAGCACAGTGGTCCAGAATGAAATAAGATATTGAGAAGCTAGGGAAAACATGCCCAGGTTGCCAAGTCAATCAAGGCCAACCACAGAAAATTGCCAAACTCATTCCCTTGCAGCCTGTAAGACCACTTGAGAGATGGGGAATTGACTTTATTGGAAGACTGCCAACCACCAGGAAATGCAACTGTTGGATCCTAGTAGCAATTGACCATGCCACAAATGGCCAGTTGCTAAAGCTGTATCTGTAGCTTGTGAACAAGAAGTTGCAAGTTTCCTCTACCAGGAGATCCTGATGAAGTTGGGATGTCCTGTGGGAATCATATCTGATAGAGGAGCAAACTTTATGGCAAAAACATTGGAAGCCTACCTGGAAATGCAGCAGATCAAACATCTGAAAATTTTGGCATAGCACCTTAGAACTAATGGAGTCACTGAGTGGTTTAATGGATTATTTGGAAAAATGCTGACCAAGTATGCAAATGGAGCTGTAAGTAGTGGTGACAAGTATATTGACCAAGCATTGTTTGCCTGCAGAGTCAGGGTGCGCAACACTACCCAACAACCCTCATTTTACTTAGTGTATGGATGTGAACCAAGAATTCCAGGAGCTCTCACACAGCCAAAACTCACTGACAACTTGAAGGATGAATTCAGTCAGCCTAGTAGATGCCAACAATTGGAATAAGAACATCAAGAGGCACAGACCAAAGTCTCTAAAAGTGCAGAATAATGCAGTAGAGATTTTAAAAGACTACATCACCAGAGGCTTTGACAGTTAGGAACTTTGTGATGTTAAGAAATAACACTTGGAAGAAGTTTGAGCCACAGTGGACAGGACCATTAAAGATCATTAGAGAATGTCTATTTGCAACTTACCAACCAGTAGACAAACAAGCAAATATCTGAGAAGAACTGGTTCATAGAGACAGACTTGAACTTGCATGACTTACTGACAATGCTGAACCATAAAGATACTGGTACCACAAGAAAAAGATGTAGGACAACCCACTCAGCTTTAGTAGGAAAAATCTTATGATCCGATGCTTGAATTTCTAAGTTGGATCATTGTTAAAATTTGTATTTCCACCTAAATATTCCCCTAACTTAGTCACTTAGATAATTACCTTCAAATCCTAGGGAATACTGACCAAATTCCTTTATGGGATATACTTAGAATATTTTCACCAAAATACCAGGTACCCAGAACATGAAAATTCTCAGAGTTGTCCAAAAAGCCCCAAACCTTGCACACATGTTCTTGGGATCTTTCTTAATCTATTCTACATCTTTGTTATGCCAAGACCATGTAAAAGTATAAGTATTACTTTTACATTCAATAAATCACTAAGTGAAAACCACATAATCTACTTATCCTCCCAGTCACTTCTAATATCTGCAAGACTCTTACAACAGGTTATGAGCTCTGAGCTGTCACTCTCTGCAATGTCTACTACTGCTATTACTGGAATTTTTCCCTCTGCTGAAAAGTTGGATGGATCTAACTACCAGGTGCGGAGGGTGAAGATGAAGATGCTGCTACAAGAAAGAGGCCTTTGGGATATTTTCATGGGAGAAGAATGCCCTCCTAAAAACGTGGGAGAGGAAGCCTTGAAGTACTGGAAGAAAGAACAAAGTGCCTTTAACTGCATTTACCTTAATGTTGAAGACAAATTGCTAATTCAATGCTCAAAAGCAAAAAAGGCAAAGAATGCTGCAAGGCATTAGAAGACACCTACCAGTCATGCTCAGCTGCTAAGAAAATGTATCTGAGACAAAAATTATTTACTAGAAAGATGCAGCCAGGAGAAGAAATGAAAAATCTAATTAGCAGAATTACTCTGCTGGTAGATGAAATGAAATCTGTGGGCATACCAACTACTGATGAGGAAGTGATAGTTACCATCATAAACAGTCTGACAGACAGGTTTCAGGGCCTTGTATCAGCTTTAGAGTCCAGAACTGAAGATTTGACCTTAAATTATGTATATGGAAGGCTCTTGGATAAAGAATTAAGAAAATCAAGCGCCCATAAGAAGGAAGAAGAAAATGCTTTAATAAGCAATGATAACCAACAAAGGAGGTACCCAAGACCCTGCAAAGGCAACAGAAACCTGTTTTGCAACTATTGCAAAAGGAAAGGACACACATCAGACTGGTGTCTCAAAAACAGAGATAATCAGTAAAAGAAGCCTGAATATGGAAATGCTGCAACAACTGATGATAGACTATTCATATCTGCACTAAATATGACCACAAATAGGGATTCTCAGATGTGGTACATTAATTCTGGAGCATCTCAACACTTTACACACCAAAAAGAGCTTTTTACTCAATATCAAGAAATTCCAATTAATAAGGTTTTCATGGGTGATGATAGATCACTTGATGAAGTGGGAAAAGGAACTATCCAAGTAAACCTTCAGAGCAGTGAAGGAAGCCATACACTGACCTTTAAAGAAGTACTCTATGTACCTGAAATAGCCAAGAACCTACTATCTGTAAGCAAGGCCACTGCAGAAGGACTCAGTTTCAGCTTTGACAATTCTGGATGCAAGAGCACTGATCAAAATGGTGCCCATATTGCTTTGGGTATCAGAGATCAGAATCTATACAAGCTGACTTATATTCCATCATATCTGGAAGCCAATAAAAGTAACTTAAATGAAGAAACACCAATGCTTTGGCACAGGAGATTTGGGCACATCAATTTTGATTATTTGTGCAAGATGAGCAAAGATCAGCTAATTTCTAGAGTAAAAATTGGTCCTCCAGCTAATTTGGAGCACTGTGAAGCCTGCATATATGGGAAACAAGCCAGACAACCGTTCAAGAGCTCTGGGCTGATCAAAACCAAGAAAAAATTAGATCTAATTCACTCAGATCTGTATGAACTTATGCAAAATTTATCCTTAGGCAGGATGAAGTTTTTAGTCACACTTATTGATTATTATACAAGATACACATGGGTCTACTTCATGGAGAGAAAGGAAGAAGCTCAGTAAACTGGAGTAGCAGAATGTGCTAACAGATCAATAATTGATATGGCATGATATCTGATCCATGATCAAATATTATCCTATGATTTTTGGGCAGAATCAGTTGCCACTGCTGTATATCTTAAAAGTAGGAGTTATATCAGAATACTTTGTGGTTCTACTCCATTTGAAGTATGGTATAGATACAGACTAAGTGCAGAACATCTAAGAATATTCAGGTGTACAGCATATGGCAAGAAACTGCCCAGAAATAAGTCAAAATTTGAACCAAAAAGGGTAAAATGCATGCAGGGATGTGTTGTATGATGAAAATTTAGAATTTTCACAAAAAATGATATCAGATGATGACAAAAATCTGATTTCAAGTCCACCAATTGTCAGGATTGACTTGGAGCAAAACAATGAAGGTTCTTTCACTCCTGCAGACTCTAAAGCCATGGTTCAGCCAGAATCAGTGCCCAGGAATATTTCAAAAGTGATCATTCCAGTATCAAATGCCAGGATATCCAATTGGACAAGAAATAGCCCAGATTATTATATCAATGAGGGTACAAACTTAGCCTATGCCTATTCAGTCCATATTGATTAACCCCAGACCGTAAAAGAGGCCCTAAATAGCCCTCAGACAAAGTTTTGGAGATCTGCAATGGCTGAGGAACATTAGGCCCTGATGAAAAATCAAACTTGGGACTTGGTCAAATTACCAATAAACCAAAAATTAATTGGATGCAGATGGGTCTTCAAGACAAGATACAAGGCTGATGGTAAAGTTGAAAGATACAAAGCAAGACTTGTGGCCAATGGATACTCTCAAACAAAAGAACTTACATATACTGAGACCTTTGCACTGGTAGCCAAGTTTAATTCCATCAGATTAATATTGGCTATTGCAGCCAAATACAAGTCATTTATTCATCAAATGGATGTAAAAACTGCATTTTTAAACAAAGAACTTGATGAGGACATGTATATGGACCAGCCTGATGGACTTGTTGACCAAGATAACTCCCATTGGGGCTGCAAGCTTAAAAAGTCACTATATGGTCTCAAACAATCACCAAGAGCCTGGAATTGCAAGATATATTCTTATTTGAATCTTTAAGTTTCAAAAGAAGTAATGCTGACCATAGTATATATTATATGCCAGATAGAGCAAATCCAGTTCTATTTGCTCTATATGTGGATGATCTTATTATAGCCACCAATAACCTAGTAACATTGGAAGAGGCTAAATACAGCCTATATAATGTGTTCAAGATGTCCAATCTAGGAGAACTCAGTTACTACTTAGGGATTAAGTTCCCCATAGACAGATGTACCCAGACTATTACCCTAAGCCAATCCAAGTATATTCAAGATATACTAAAGAAGTACCAAATAGAAGACTGTAAACTAGCTGCTACCCCAATGGAGACAAACCTTAACTTGGTCAAAACTCAACTAAATCAAGAGAGCTTGGTGCCATCTGAAAGCACTGACTTTCCCTATCAATCTAGGATCAGCAGTGTGATGTATATTATGCTTGGAACATGTCCAGATATCTCATATCCCGTGAGAGTTGTTAGCCAGCATAATTAGAACTATGGATATGATCATATTGCAGCAGTTAAGTGGATTTTTAGATATCTACAAGGAACCGCTGATATTTGCTTAAGATACACCTACAAGGATTCAGAACAGGATCTTGTGGGATACTCTGATGCTGATTGTGGGCAAAATATAGAAGACAGAAGATCCACCACAGGATCCACCTTTCATTACTGTAAAGGAGCAATTTCATGAGATTCAAGAAAGCAGCCAACCATAGCACTTTCTGCCACAGAGGCAGAGTACATGGCAGCCTGTCAGGCTACAACAGAAAAATGTGCTTAAGAAAGCTTTTTACCGGTTCAGGCCTATGTCAAAATATGCCTATTACTTTGTTTCAAGATAATCACAGATGTTTACAATGAGGTAGAAATCCAACTTTTCATGCTAGAACTATGCACACAGATATTAGACATCATTTCATAAATGAAGCTATAGAGAAGAGCTTAGTTAGCTTAGTTTATTGTCCTACAGATGAAATGATTGCAGACATATTTACCAAACCATTAGCTAGAGATAAGCTTGAATATCTTGGGTCAAAATTAGGACTAGTCAGTATGAACATTTAGCTGAGTGGGAGTGTTGTAAAAGTTTGTAATCCCACCAAAATATTCTTCTAACTTAGTCACTTAGATCATTACCTTCTAATCCTAGAGAGTACTGACCAAGTTCCTTGTTGGGATTTAGTTAAAATATTTTCACCATAATACCCGGTACCCAGAACATGAGAATTCTCAATGCAATCCAAACAGCCCCAAACTTAGCACACATGCTCTTGGGATCTTCCTTAATCTATTCTACATGTTTGTTATGCCAAAACCATGTAAAAGTATAAATACTACTTTTACATTCAATAAATCTTGAAGTGAAAACCACATAATCTACTTGTCCTCCCAATCACTTCCAATATCTCCAAGACTCTTACAACAGTATCAAGACTTGTAAGATACTCATTACTTTGGGATACGGATCTCCAGAGCCAGAAGTACCTAGATAAATACCCTATCCCAGTCTATGCTTATTTAAGATATATATCAGAAGTGCTAAATGGAGGAATCTAAGCTAGCAGCTACCCAAGTGGAGACAAGCCTCAGCTTGCTCAAAATTCTACCAAATCAAGAGAGTTTAGTGCCATCTGAATGCCCATAGTCCCCTCCAATCTACATTCAGCAGATCAATGTGAGCCACACTTGGAACACACTTAAATATCTCATATTGAGCATAAGTTGTCAGTCAGCATAATTGTAGCTATGGATCTAATGATATTGCAGCTGTTAAGCAGAGTCTCAGATATTAAAATGGAACTGCTAATATCTGCTTAATGATTGCCAAAGAGGTCTCAAAACATTTTCTTGTGGAATACTTTGCTGCTGATTTGTGATGTAATCTAAAAATAAAAGTTCCACCACAGGATACACTCTGGTTTACTCACTATGAAAAATCTCAAGCATGAGAAAAATGTGATTTTCAGCTTGTATTCTGGTGATATTCTGTTGGTATTCAGCTGATTCTTCTTGTTCAAATATTCAATTGCTGATTTTGATTGAATTAATGGTTGGCTAATTGCCAAGTCATGCACAAAGGCTAGTTTTGCTAAATTCTTCCTTGAGAATATGTCTGTTTGTCTTCTCAAATGCTAGTACTTGAGTTATTGAGAGCTGTAAGGATTGAGAAACTTGAAATTCAACTGAAAATATCAAGATTTTGTTCTGTCCATTTGTTATTCTTTTTCTCTAGGCATTGTAAAGATGCAATATCATGGAACTCAAGAGAGTAGTCAACTCTGGTATTTACCACCTGTCAGACAGAGTATATGGCAGTCTAAGAGGCTAAAAAAGAAGCAATGAGGTTATGAAAGCTGTTTAAAGACTTGGGGGTATGGCAAGATGCTCTGGCTACTTTATATCATGATATTAAGGATGCAAGCAAATTGGTAGAAAGTGAGCTTTGCATACTAGAGCTCTGCACATATATAAAGTATTTCATTTCCTATGAGAAGCTGTATAGAAAGACTTAGTCAACTTGGTCTACTATCCTGCAAATGAGATGCTTGCAGATATATTAGCCATATCATTAGCTAGATACAATTTGAATACCTTGGATCAAGATTACGATTAGTCAATATGGGTATTTGGTTAATTGAGATCATACTAACATTTGTAATTGAGCATAAAAAATCACCTAACTTAGTCACTTCATTACCTACAAATATTGGAGAATCTGATCAAATTCCTTGATGGCAGATAGTTGAGTATTCTTACCAACATATTAAGTACCAATATCATGAAATTTCCATAAATAGTCCAAATTGTAGTATTTATTAGTCTGTCACCTATATATCCATACCAATTAGTCACTGAAGTCTTATTCAGTGATTAGCATTCTGTCCTGACCAAATTTCTTGCCAGGATTTGCATAGAATACTTTCACCAAGTTATCTGGTACCTGGATTATGACCTTTCCCAAAGTTGTCTAAGAGAACCCCAACCTTGCACATGTATTCTTGGGAGCCTCCTTAACAGATTTGATGTATCTTCTAGTATATTCTATTAAAACCATAAACACAATATTTGTGCTCAATAAATCCATAAGTGAATATCATGTGAAGCCTCTAGTTCTCCACATCACTACCAATACTCCTCAGAGTATTGCAACAGGCTATGAGCCCCAAGCTTGCCCAATGCTTACAATGTACTCTTGGTAGGAATGGCTTCAGAACACCTCCTGAATAAATACATATCCAGCTCATCCAGTCTTTGCATTTGTATTGTCACATATGCATATGGATATTAATTGGAGCCCATGAGAAGTACTTAGGGTAGTGGATACTCTGTAATATCTTGCCAATTCTTCCAAATTTCTCTGGTATCTCAAAGGGCTCATTAAGCTTGAAATGCCCCATGACCAACTTAGCCATCAGTATAGGGATATTGTTGAAAAGCAAATGCATTGCTCCCAGTAGAAAGCTTTTGCTCCCACTGATACCCTCAATCTTGAGTATCTCCAACTTCCAATTGATTCCATATTCTGGCCAATGGCTTATAGCGTGCCAATTTTGCTGCAATTGCATGCTTACTTCTGCACATTCACTCTGTGGAAAGATGGTGTTCTTAGTGCTGGTGTTTGGGTAATGTTAATGTGTGTGAGCTATGGAGTATATCCCCTGGATCTCACACATTCAGCAGCAATACCGTCCATTGTACCCAGAAAAACCTGCTATCTTGCTGATGGCTGGGGTATCTCCAGTGCAGATAGTAATATGCACTTTTACATGATGGCCACTTACCATTTTCCCTCTGGAAAGCATACAAAATTTATCCAGCAATGGATACAGGTAGCTATCCTGATTGGACGGTGATTTAGGCCCAGATACCAGTTATACTACCATTGGTTTATTGCTCTGATACCATAAGATGGGCAGCAGACTCAGATTGATGAGAACCAGTGGCCAGCAGGATTTGCTGGTAGAGTACTTGTTTAATGAGAATCCATCAAGTTCTAAAGCAAAGGCATGTCATATATACCTTCAAAGTAGCCCTTGCTTCTTAGCTGTTTGTAATGTTTGCCACTGAATATATCAGATATGTTTGCACTTGATTGATACTGAGTGCAGTACTGTATAGCTTTGCAATATTTGTTGGACCGCATCAGCTTCCTCAGACAGGAAATGATGGGAATATATCTGGAGTGTTAACAATGTTTTCCCACAATGGTGATGGATTCCTGACAATTTGGACATGTTCCAATGGTAGCATTTTTGGATGTGAGTGCCATGCAGCTGTTGACACATGCTGGAATCAGGGCAGTCTCTGGATCATGTGTTGCCAGCCACATGATGGTTGTCCTCTTGTACCATGTACATGGTGAGTTGCATCCTGGTATGATTTTGGCAAGAAACAGTAATAAATTCTCAAAGCCCCATTACTGATATTAGTGGAAATATGCCACTTCTCCTGCCACAACAATATATCATTCACCAGTAGATGAACTACTGGACTCACTTGGCACCATATAGTATCCTTGGCATTTGATTCAATGGGTGTTGTCACATTGCATATGGGACTTGACTGGGCTCATATATGGTACTGTTGTAAGTGGAGATAGGCACAAAATCCATCAGTGAACCTTCTTTGTCAGAGCTATCACTCTGCCGGCCATGCTCAGAAGGCTGAGGTAAGCCTAAAGGCGTCACACACTCACCTGACTCAGTTTGTGCAAGGTGACAAAGACAGCCAGGTTCCAATATAAAAGTATCAACTGGCTGGCAAGATAATGTTGGTACAGTAGTGACCAATGAATGGTCAAATATGACTTAGGTGGCAAAACACTGGCCATGATCCTTGTAATACTTCCTATGCTGTCTGCATGCTTCATGGCTGAGAGGCTTGCCACAATAGCCACATTGTGTTTTTTCTCTTCTCTTACAGTGTTGAGCCAAAGTAGTCTTGTTCATGGGGCAAACAGTTTGACCTTCAGCAATGTAACACTATTATATCATTTTTGGTCAGTACTCATGTGAACTTAAGACAGTCTTGTATTTGAGACATTGCACCTACATGAATGTAAGATTTAATGCAGACCTGCCATAGTAAGCATTAAAAATAAAGTTGTGGTACCCCATACATATGTGTATGTAGCACTATTTCCACTTTGGCATGACTCACTTCCATTTATATGCAACCAAAAAATAAAGCAAAGTTGTCTGGTTCTCAACCAAACCCTGCTGCTGATGGCAACAGAAGAATGGTTGGACAACAGCTTGCTTTGACATTCAGTGCAACAAGCAGGGCTACATCCAAAACAGGCCCTGTGGACAGTGTGCCCATTGAAGGTAACAATGCAGACTCCTCAGGCTCTCAGTCAAGTAGGCAATTGAGAACCTCTGTGAAGCCACAAGCTGACCATTATGCTCAGGCAGATGGGAATGTAGCAAGCATAGTACCCTCAGTTGAAGATCAGCAAGTGGCCATGATAACATCACCACCTCCCATATTAGCAAGTCTGTTGTCAGCTCATACCAAAGCATTAATGAAGCAATTAGGTGCAGTGGCAGATAGGATAGATGCAATGGCCCAGAGAAATCAGAAAATAGTCCAGAAACAGGATGAGCAGATAATACATGTAGAGCAATCAATATCCCAGGTAGAGAAAGCAGTATCTTTGCTGCAAAGAGGGTACTCCAGTAGGTCAATGTCACAGCCAAGAATTGAGCCATTTCCCAATGTAGCAGCAGAGGAACAACATACAGTCTTTGAAGCGCAACCACAGTGCCCAAAGATAAAGCCCACAGAAAAATCTAGCATAGCATGGGAGGGAGACAATGTGGTGTTTACACCAAAGCATAAAGATCAAAAAACATTGAAGATCCATGAAGCTGTTTAGTGCAATAATGAAGAGTGGGCTAATATACAAGAGGCTGTCAGAAGTCTAGCACGCCATCACCTTAAGGCCAGCATACCATGGTAACATTAGGAACTCAAGGCCAAGTAGAATGCACTGACTTTTTCCATGAGCATTATCCTGGTTTCAAACAGGCAAACAGATTTTGGGCCAGCCTTGGTATGCAAAGAAAGTATCTTGAGAATAGCAGTAGCTATCAAAGGCAGAAGAGCATGGGTGCCATGGCTAAAAACCAGCTGCTTCCTCAAGAGCTTGTTACAAGCAGGGCCAAAAGCTCCAGACAAGTGTCAAAGAGACATCAGACAGCTGGGAGAGTGCCAATTAGGGACAAGCAGGCAGACATGGATGCACCAGCACAACATTTATCAAGGAAAAAGCATAGTGCCACTCAAGAAGCACCCAGTCAAAGTAGCAGTGAAGGACCTTGCAGTGATAGAAACCAGCCTCTTTTACAGGAGCCTGTCACAACTACAGTTGAGAGCTCAAAACAAGCAGAAAAGAAACATCAGGTTGCCAGAAGAGTGCCTGCAAGGGACAGGCAGGCCAAAACAGATGCATCAAAGCAGAATTTATCCAGGAGAAAGTGTAGTTTTTTACAAGTAGCACTCAGACAAAGTAGCAGTGAGACACTCAGTAGTGATAAAGGAAAAGGTAAAGGGAAAAATGTCTACCCAAGCCTGAAACAGGGAGGCGTGCAAAAAAGACTGCAGTTCTGGCCAATTTACGTGGCAAGCAAGGAACAGACTGAAACCCATCATAGCCAAGAAGAATTACCAACAAGAAATATGCTGTTTTCACAAGAATCGGAAGCACAGCCAGTTGAGCTACATTCCAGCATGGTAGATGAGTTTACTGAAAAAGGCAATTTATCTACCACAGCCTCCGCAGCTTCCACAGCCTCCATTGTTGACAAGGTGGAGGTCCCACTGACAGACAAGGCTACAACATCAAGAGCTCAAAAGACTATCACAATGCCTTCAGTGGAGCTTGGAACATTGATAGGCACAACCAGATGTTGCAGCACATCTTCAAGAGCAGTGCTCAAGAAAATGCACTGGAATATTGCACGGATTTATTGCAAAATCTGGCAGATGAGGAGTTAGACCTTGCAGTGCTGGCTGAAAACCAGGATGTGTGGGAACCGGTGAATGAACAGTGGCATAAAGCCATTGAGTTCCTGCCAAAGTTGTGGAACCAGAGCGTTACAGCAGAAATACTTATTGAGTGGTGGATTTTAATGGAATTACTTGTTGAGTATGGGGTTGGGCATAATGTTAGTGTAGGGTATGGAGACCTGTATAGATCAATACAATTGGCAATTGTGGTACAACTAAAGCTTCAACAGCAATAAATCAATTCATATGCATGAAAAGTAAGACAAACAGTTGAGTCAGAAAGTAAGGAGTGTGAGAAAGAGGCAATAGCCAATCAATTCACACAATTGTAGGAGGCAATAGAGTGTCCAGGATCAGAAAGTGAGCAAATTGGCAGGGAACCAATCAAAAGCCACTTGTACATTGTTGTGATGAAAAGTTTTGACCAAGTTTGTTGTGAAATATGGGGTGCAATTATTTTTCAATGGTCTCTGGATGGTGTCCCAACATGATCAGTACCTCTTAGTCATGGGACTTTAACTTTGGGATGGCCTTTGGACAGGATCATCTCAGTAATTCCTCATAGGGTGTGGAATGTTAGTACTTTACTCTGACTGAGTAAAACAGAGTAACTTCTGCAAATGAGGTCTAGAAATTCAATGCAAAACATTTATACATCTATTCATATGACCCTAATAGACTGTTAAGTAAGCTTTTTGATAGGATACTGTCCTGAAATACAGAAAAATAGAACACTATTCAGTGATTGCCAGAGTAGAATTCTACCAAAATCTGTTGCCACTGAGAATAAGACTGAGAAGGCAAGCACTGGAGCTGTTAGCTGCCATCTTGGACTAGCTAATGATGGAAGAAGATCTCCCAAATAAATCTCCAGAATTATAACAATCCTACCAGTATACAGTCCATAAGATATCCTTCTTGAGCATGGATATGTAAAGCATGATTGATTGGAAAAATGGAATAAATATCAAGTGTGTTGATACAGAAGCTAGTATATCAGGAGATAAAAAGGAGCTTTTAGACATGCTATCACTCTATTCTAGAATCCAAACAGTGTGAGAGAGTTTTATACAAATTTAACAAAATCAATGCAAGTGAGCTCTACCTACAGTCAAAAAGAGCAAAGCAACTAACAGCAAGGCTGAAAAGAGTACACAACTAATCAAAAGCTGGCCTGCACACACCCAAGAGCACTCAGAAGATAGAAGGTACTGTTGTGTTGTATTATGATTAGTTTAGGGCTTGTTCAACAATGTAGAGGCTAATCAACAATACACAACAACTTCCAGTATGCTAATACTGAAAAAGTTTATTGGGAGTTTGATACACCAATAGAAGATATAACTTTCACTAATATCCTCAATCTTAGGCTCAAAATATACTATAAGCAGTGTTTCTCACTTCAACAGCAGTGTTCTGACCTTCTGTTGGCTAATGGGCTTATTTACTTTTATAATAAATTTTCCTGATTTGGAAGGCGCTTTCCCTTGTGAGAAAATATTTCCTAATATGGAAATTATGAGCTCCCCTTTAACCTAAAGGGGTGTGTTGAAGAAGTCTCTAGAGGGGTCTTTAGACCTAAGGAGGTGTCTAAAGGGGTGCATAAAGGGGTGTCTTTAGGGTAAAGGGGCTTCTTAGAGGAGACTTTTCCAACAGAGAAGTAGTAGTTTCTTGTAGAACCTAGATTGGATTCTTGTGAGCTTTGCAGTCTCTTTACTGAAGTAGTACCAATCAAAGTCAGAATACTCAACGGTGCAAGTGATGCAGGGGAAGTCTTATAACCTTTAAACTGGTAATTGTAGTGTGGAGATTCTGGAAAGAGAGGCTCTCCTTTATTTTTCAGCTGGGGAAGTCATATATATGAAATTTCTGAAGGATCAAAGTTTTTGAGCAATTGTGCAAGCAATACATGTGATACAAAGCTAAACTTTTGCAGTAGCGTAGATTGGACATAGGCGCAGGGCCTGTCAAGATTTCATGTGATTTGATTGGCTGGTTCAAAAGTTACACGCAATCAAAGTCATTATAGTAATCTTAGCAATAGAGACCTAGTATATATAATAATTGGACTCTTTTGGACATAACTCCTCAAATACTGCTCCAAATGAGCAGCAATTTGAATCATGTGCTGGCTACTTTGTGTTCTGTATGACATAATACTCCTGGGTGAATTGCTTGTCAGGGTCTGGAGTACTTGCCCTTCAAAGCGGCAAATTCTTGATCTTTCACCTGTGTGTTACAACAGCAAAAGCAAAATAAAGAAATGAGTGCACTATTGGTTTTGAGATATTGTAGTAATGGAATACTTTCCATTACCACAGTACTCTATATGTGTTATTATATATATCATTTAATGCTGTAGGAGATTAAAATTGGGGATATGCAGTTTCTTTGGGTCAGTTCTGAAACATCGCAATTGATCACATCACCATCAAGCTCTACTACTGAGAATACTGCCCAGCTGAAGTACAATATTATTGTACTGATGAAACTAGATCTCAAATGGAGCTTATTTGATCAAATCTGGTCAGCTCTTCAAGAGGTAATGGTTGATCTAAGCATATACAAGTTTTGATTAGCTCACTCACAGGTAGTCAAATATTCTGTACCAATAATGTCAGGAGTATTTCTCTACTTGGATACAACATAGTCCTACAAGCAAGGAAGTCCAGAGTCATCCCATCAAAGGAGTTTTCCCTGAGTCACCAGCCAAAAAAGAAAAAGAAGAAAAAATTGACAAAATACTACTACTGCAAATTAGGATACTTCTTAATGGAGCCAAAATTAATGTAGGCTATATTTGGACTATCTGGCAATGCATATATGCTCCATGGAGCCACTTGTATGAAGCTTCCAGGCCAGCAAGCTCAGAGGAGTCATGAAACCTTAGCTCAACTGTCAGACATAGCAGTATATATGCAGCAGTGCTTCCATTGTTGAAACTTGTAATTGGCTGTCTATGAAGCTGAAGCAGCATCTATCCAAGTCAGTACAGGCACTCTAACAGTAGCCACCAAACAACCTATGGTATTATCTGATACTGTATTGATCAATCAAGAAGAAAATGTACATTCAATCAACTTCAAAGAAGTAATTAGCTCAAGCAATGTTACTCTTACTCAAGGGAGGCAAAGACAACCATTCTGAATCATCTTTGTGGATCTATATTACAAAGCAGATGAGGCTTGGATGGGAGTAGGCCATTACAGCTCAGAATTGAGCAAAAGTCACTTTTGATCCATGTTTTATGTGCCAAAGGCCCAGTAGATGAGGAAACACTGAGTCAGGTGTAAATAACAAGGCCTTAACTTGGCCCAAAGTCGGTCATTATTCCCTAACTCATATAGAGTCTATATGCTGAAGGTAACTGGCCCTGAGCCTGACTTGAACATAGGGTAAAGTTGTCTAAAAGAATTAGACTGTTGAGATTATTTATCATAGTAACAGCATGATAAACATAGCTCATTATTCAAGCATGTGCTAATGCTCAAAGCTGACCAATAGTTTTATGCTCAGATCACTGTGATTTGTAGGCATACTATTAGGTTGATATTCAAATGTTCACTTAAGTTGAATACAAATGCCTATACTTTTGGATAATATATTGGTCAATTATGCAAAGTTGTTAAGCATTATACACTTTACTGGAGCTTGCAAATCCCCAGTAGACTTGTTCCATCATTCCAGCTGATCATAGTGCCCAATAGTGCCATAGCATGCCAGATGGTGCCTGATCATGCCACAGAGTGCCAGATGGTGCCATACAGTGCCAATGTGGAATTAAAATTGACATGCAAATGACCCTATAATATCAAATTAAAACAAAATATACAGCACTTTCTGGCACTATGACCAATGGCACAATGGCACAAGTCTAATATGTATTTATTACATGGGTGTTTTATATTAAGTGACAGTGTTAAAATTAGCAATTGTCACCTCAGTATTGATGATAACTTGGTCACATATATCTTATTCAGAGATTAGCATTCTGTAACAACCACACTTTCTGTTAGGATTTACTTGGAACTTTTTCACCAAATCAACATGCACCAAGACTATAACCTTTTTCAAAGCTGTCCAAAAGAACCCAAGCTTTAAATATGAGTTTTTGGGACCTTCCTTAACAAACCTGACATGCTTACTTATCTTGCTTCATCAAAAGCATCAATACCATAGTAAGTTTGAAATGAATGACATGTAAATCCCTTGGTCCTCTGCATTACTTAGAAGGCTCTTTCAAGTACTGCAACAGAGATGGCCCCAGCCTCTCCATAAATGCTGATGGAACCTCCCCAGACACATTATAGGTATTTGTTTTGTAAAGACCATGTGATTTATAATTATCAATCATACATTTGACTGGTGATTAGAATCATTCCATCAGATAGTGCCACATTAATTATGAGTAGACACAAGGCAGGAGAGTAGAACTAGGCAAGGCAGTACCAGGAGAGGACTTAGGTGTGGATCAACAAGGCAAGGCAGATTCCAAGGCAAGGTAGTTTATTCAAGATCTGTGTTTATCTGACAGAAGAATACACAAAGAGGGATTGGACTATAAATATTTTTGGCAAAATGGATGTCAAGAGATATTGTCTATTCCTGTTGAGGTTCTGGGGTGAGACACAGTAAGTGTGCCAAGATAGAAATATACTAAGGTACAGACTTGAATATAACATGGGGATATGCTAGGGGTCAGCTGATCATGTGACTAGGTCATGCTACATGCAGCTACCATATGATGACTGACTCACATAAGTCCCAAAGGGAAGCTTTGATACAATATTGCATTGTGTAACCTTGACTTGGAGCTTTCAAGAAGCTGCTAGAATGTGGTGGGACTTTCTGAAAGGCACTGATATTGCTTCACCAACTTGAGTTGGCCTGATCAAGATTGGTCAAGGATATCTTGTGATCATGATAACATCAGCCTTCAATGGCAAATAGTGCCATAGTGTCCAAGAGAGGCAGAGTGAATGTAAATCTGGCTATAGGTTATGAGACATTGTCCTGCATCTTCATAGAAAGCAGTTTCTGTGTTTCACCTACTATGCTGGAGAAAATGCATTTTTTGACATTTTTGGCAT
This sequence comes from Basidiobolus meristosporus CBS 931.73, assembly GCA_002104905.1. NCBI lineage: Eukaryota > Fungi > Basidiobolomycota > Basidiobolomycetes > Basidiobolales > Basidiobolaceae > Basidiobolus > Basidiobolus meristosporus. Next base: position 102,841 of record MCFE01000108.1, on the reverse strand, counting down.
GGATAAATAGTGTTGAAGTATGATCTGTACAATCATCAGCACATGCTTTTGTGTTTTCTACCAGGTTTATCTCTCTACCATTGCTTTATACTCCCTGAGCTTAGACAGTGCTTATTCCACCTTCTTAGTGAGCAAACCCACATATAACTTGCATAATCATCACTAGATGTTATATTATAGCTTTGCATGGGCCCACAGAGTTCTGAGCAAGTAAGATCCAGTATTTACGTAGTTTTAATAAATTAACAACTTCTTGCCAGCTCACTTGATTGCCCTGCTTATATGCAGGTATCAAAATGCCCCAAATTAGCTGGGGATCAATGATTTTTCAGGTAGTTGGCTAAGCTTTGATCACTTTGTACTAATATCTAAGCTTGATGTGTCCCAATTTACAGTGCCAAAGCATTGGTGTCTCTCCACTGTAGTTGCTAGTTCTGAGTTCCAGATACAAAGAAAAATAAGTCAACTTTTGGAGATTGTGATCACTTGTCCCAAAGGCAATATGGGCACCAATTTCATTGGTAATCCTACATCCAGCATAGTCAGAGCTGACAAAAGTCCTTCTGCTGTAGCCTTGCTCATAGATAATAGGATCTTGAGTATTCCAGCTGCAAAGGGTACTTCTTTGAAGGTAAGTAAGTGGTTTTCTTTCCTACTTTGAAGGCTTATTTCAATAATTCCCTGTCCCACAGTATCAAGAGCTCTGCCATCTCCAATGAAGAGATGCTCCATCATACTCTGACATGGTGTAGAGCCCAATCTGGGGTTTCTAAGAGGAAGCAGGTGTGATATTGTAGCTACCAGTCAGCAAAATTACACTTGGATAACTTTGCCTCATGTGGAAAATCTCACACACTATGGCACCAACTGACATACTGCAGTTGGCACAGATAATTGTGCCCACTTGTATCAAGTGAGCAATGAGATACCACCATTGTAGCAGGTAAGATCTTGCTGGTGAATATGCTCACTAAGAGTGTATGGAAATATATGCATTTAATGTAATAAACTTTACTCATATACAACTTTTTTATTACCATATCTGTATTTGGAAATATTCCAGTGGTTCATTGATCCAAAAGTATCCCTAAGCTGTGAGCTTCCAATTAACTTATCAGCCAATAGACTTGTTCCGTTGGATAGTGCCACATAGCGCCAGCCTGTTTATGGTGCCAGATTGATCTGGCACTCTACGGCATTATCTGGCACTATAATTTCTACCATGATGCCAGTGGTATGATGCAGTTACTGGTAAATTTACTTAATCTTACTTATGTTGCTCAGAATAGTGCTTTCCTTGCTTTATTTACTCTTCATAATGCTCCAGACACATTTCTCTCAGTGGAAGTCTTCTTGTATGAACATACTGTGCATTAATAAGTATCTTAACTATTTTACCTGTTCTGCTGTTTTCTCCTATATATGACTTTCCTCTGTATTTACCTGCCAATATGCTGAATCTCTTCAGATATCCAAATGTGTGCTCTACCCTTACTCTGAAATGATTAAATATCTCATTGTAGAGCCTCTGCTTCCTGCTGAGCACACCATTCCTTGGCTTCCTATAAGCTGTAATACATCCCAATCTCTGACAATCCTCTCCTATATAGGCTAAGTCTGCCATACATTTGTCCCCTCTACTGAATTCAGGATGATTCTCTACCCAGAGTGCTTTGTGATGCCTACATCCAGCAAATGGCCCACTAAACCGGATGATGTTACCTCAATGTCCGACAGTGCTTGAAACTTCACACAGTATGCCTTGTACTTGCCAGAATAAAAGTGCCTCTGCCCTCTAGAAGGTCTGTTAATCCTCACTGGGAAGGTATCCAAAATACTCCTGATATGGAACCTGTTGCTGAACACTCTGGGATATGGAAGTCTATTGGAGCTTCTGAGCCTAGTATTCCAAGCTTGCTCTAAGTCATTCATACCCTCTGCAAGGTGGTTCTCCATTGCTGTCAGCTGGGAATGAAAGCTTCTAGGACTTTTGTTGCCATGGATGGTGGGATGAAACCTTGTAGGGCAATAGTTCTTGTAATAGCACAGAAGCTTAACAAGGGATCTCCTTGAGTAGATTGGGGTTGATGGTCCACAGTACTTGGAATAGATCTCCTCTAGTGTGTCAAAAGGAAATCCAGTGGTAGTAATGGGATTGATGAGAAAAGACCATTCAGATGAGTAAGTCATATTAAAATTGGTGAATGATCATATGGAGGCGGTTTGAATTGATTTGGCACAATCTGCGTTATTTATCTGATTTTTAATACATCATGGTTAAATCTCCATCAATTGCCATGTATCCCATCATTATGTTGCTAAATCATCTGCAAACAATGCCTTGGTACTTTTGTTGATGCTTTAATCATAGGTCTATAATCAAATAGGAAATCTGCAATTGATATGATCTGATCCATGTCAACGCAATCCAAGATGCATCATGCATAATATATGGAAAATTCAACAATCACATTAGTTTTCATATATATTTCATATAAGACCAGGTTGATGCTAATAAACTGCTGTATACGTATCCAAATCTGTTGCTATGGTCCCCATACCAAGCCTCAACTCATCTTTAGACAACATTGACAAAACCCATCCCCCAGCTCACAAGCGCGGTCCAGACCAGAAAAGTCAAAGTCTGATCCGTTTGAGTTCCCACCAAATGATTTCAGTATGGCCCAAGTGTCTATGATGAGCCTTCATACAGATATTTGGGCACTACTGATTAATATAGCAGAACTACATACCTCAGAGAGTCAACAAAGATGGAAGAATTTGAGTAGAAAGCTGTGGCATGAGTTCTACATCAAGATGCCAGCCAATGTATGTAAGAAGACATATAACAAGACAAGTATTGAAATCAAGAATGAGCTGAGAGTGAGGGGATTTGACAAAGAAGCCGCGCGGGAACAATTTGGCCTGCAAATTGCACAGTACAGGCCGGACGCTTCCGTTTGTGCCTCAACTTTGGGAACCAAAGAGATTTTGAATGAGTTTTTGCCTCAAATGACTAATGTACTATGTGATATATTAGTAGAGCTAAGTGGCTTCCAAGAGCAATATACGCAGGACTCATCCAGGGAACAGCTCCAAAGTATCAGACAGAGGGTAAGTGAATACCGTGAGGAATCAGATGGTGAGCTTCAGGAGGAAGAATACAGACTGCAAGCAATATTGTCCAGATTGTGCCAGCACGCCTTGCTGGATCCCCTACCATCTCTTGCAACCACAGCGCGCCGGCACACGTCAGTCCAGACCACGCCAACACCCTTTACCAGAACACCCCGCATTGAGTCAACGCGTTGTAGTGGGGTGACAGTGACACCCACTGACAGATGTGCTCATTCCCTTATTTTCTACTTCCCTATATCCCTACTACACTCATTTTAGTTTTATCCCATTTGTCTTACCCAGTCAGTACTATCCCATAAGCCGGTTGACTATCACACCTGCTTACCATTTGCATAAGTTACCCCTCACTTTATGTAAGATTACTAGCTACAAGTGCTACTATATTAGGCAAGTACCCGCGCCAGTACCCGTGACACATGATCAACCCGTGTCACTATCCCTACCATTTCCATACCATATATGGTATCCCCATGTTACACAGGTTTCAGAATACTGATTCCTGATTGGTTGGATGTGCTGTGCCTCTTAGAACCTTCCGGCACCTACTTAGAACATTCTTAGGTCATTCTGATGTCATTAAGATTTCTATTGATATCCGGAACCTTCTGGAACACCATGATTAGTAATCACTTAGCCAGTAAGAAAAGTATATAAGGGAGGCTATCCCTCGACAATAAATCATCATCCCTTTTATCAATATACCGACTTGTTGATTAGTGTGATCACTGCTACCTGCTGCTACCTGAACTTCCAACCCTAGACCACAGGACACTCCCAGGAAACCGTGCTGACAGCCAACTGACCTTGGAGGCACTACTTGTGAGGAATACTCAGAGTAGGTATCTTTTATTATATTTGATTCTTTCCCAAGTTTGTTCTTGTACAGGCAAAGATACTTTTCTGTCTTTGTAACTATTGACCAAAGCTGCATTCTTATCAAGTCCCTGCTGGTGGAGTTTACAGTTGTTTTGACTTTGGAAGCTTTAGTACATTGTCATCTCAAAGGACGCTGAACCCAGCACATACTTTTGTTAAGACGCCAACTAAGTAGGGGATTGTAGCTCAATAGTTTTCCCTTGACAAGCTTGTGGCTTTATTCCCCTTCACATTAGATTAGAGACAGAACCCAAGTATTCCTAGCAATCTTTTGCCAGAGGTTATTGCACCCAGTGAACACCCCACACACAAAACACTTGAGAAGTGTTGGACGTATCTCTCCCTTGGACTTATACACCACCACAGCGTGTTGGGTCAAAGCACGCGCTTCAGAGCAAAACTACAAGAACTTGCCAAACTGCTCATTTAGACACAAGTCCATTGGAGTGGACCAAGTTGCGTCAACATGCAGCATCACATCAAACTCAGGCAAGGGCCATCTCAACGTGTCAAGGTGCGCCTGCGCGTGCCATTTTGCCTGACCATCAGCAAGTTACTTCTGGTGAACTGACTGATGATGACCAACATGAAGTGCCTCAACCACCAGAGCCCTTGGCAAGTAAAAGAATGCATCAGCGTGTGGCACTACAGGCTGGTTCAGTTGGTTCAGTTGGAGCAATTCAGCGCGGCCAAGCTGCAGCATTGCACTCATCAACTAGGAGGCAAAATACTGACTATGAATACACAAGTGGCCAAGATGATAGTCAGCCAGGAAGTAGTATAGGTGTGCAAAGTAAGTCACTATCAAATGCTTCAGTAGTCGTCCCTGTGAGAAAAAAACCCAGGAGAAGATTATGCAATTGCTTTGAATTGCACACATTTGTAATGATCCCGACAACCCTTTTTTTTTGCAATCCAAATCAAGCCATTGCAAATCAGTGATCATCAAATTTTGATATAAGTAATATCAAGGTTGTCTTACATTTGAGACAGAACCTCTATAAATAAACACCCTGCATATATATACGTCATCTATAATACCAGTGCAGCTATTGGATCTGTTTTGCACATACACAATTGCTTGCGTGCTAGCTATGACACCCTGTCCAATCACTAAGATCAGGGATTTACTTGCTCAATGGGCAAAATGGGATATTTGATGGCAAATCAGGTAGCTTTTTCAGTAGTCAATGAGCCAATTGGGGGCTGCCAGCTTCAGGATACTTTTGGACCAATTAACCACTGAGATACTGTCTAATTGGAGTGAGGGTAACCAAAATGGTAAGTATCAGTGTAGTTTATAGTGTGATACACATTTATTTCCATTTACATTAAAGAAACATATCCAAATACCGGATTTTACCTGCCATTATAGAGGTATCTGCTTGCGCACATGATGCAAACATTATGAGTTGGCGCAATCATCCGTGCCAACCTCATTGTGTCAGATTGTGCCATAGTGTGCAAGATTGTCCAAGAACAATCCTGCCTTCTGGTAGCTATAACATTGCTCTTGATCATTCTTTACAACTGCGGATTGTGCTGCGTGCCCTGGCATGGTACAATGGAACAAGTCTTATATACAGGGTACCCAATTTGCTATCAAATATCCAATTCAGTCCACTACACAAGTATATCACTGATTTTAGTGGTTTGACAAGGCTTCATAGCCAGTACTTGTTCAATTGTGCAGCTGAAAGAAAGGTCAGATAGCTCTACTGGTGTTGATTGTGATATATATACATGCAGGGTGTATGTTCTTAGGGTATTGGTATTAAGTATGAGACAACCTTGATGGTACTTGTATCAAAGCATAGTTATCAATAGATCATGATGGTTTGACTAAAATATCACAAAAAATATTGCATTGTTTGTATTACAACTAACAATAGCAACTTAATATGATTACATCATCTTCTAGTTTTCTTTCTCACATCAACTACTACAGCAGCATCTGGTAGAGACTTCATTTGCACATCTAAGCTTCTTCCTTGCTGCCTATCATCTCGGTTACATTTGAGCTTGCCCTCTGAGAAATATTTTGGTCCTGCAGGTGGATCATATCCAGATTGGCTGTGAGATTTCTGCAATGAGCTCATTGTGATACCAGCAGCTTGGAATTATTGGCCCTCCACACATTCTTATGACTGGATTGTAATGGCATTCTGCTGATCTTACTGCCAAGTAAAGGAAAAACCTTGATGGTGTTTAAGTGGCGTTTTGACAAGAATTGAATGGCATTCCAACAGTTTAATGCATTCTTCATTCACATACTTCACTGTAGAGTCACACCTGTTTATTTACTTTCCCACTACCACTTTGGCTATTCCACAGATAGCATGAATAACAAAAACTATGGCCCCCTGCTTACTAACCTCTGCATCTACATACACCCACTGCAATTAACAAGCTTCTATCACCTCTACCTTACAGCTTCTCAGTGTGATACTTGCAGAGTTGCCATATATGTTGTAATGCTGCTAATATACTCATGTTGCAAACATATGCTTGGTTACCATCACTCTTGCCATAAATACCTCCTTAATATCTGCAAAGCATTTGTTAGTACTCAGCAAATGTATTCCCTCTCCCTGCTGGATTGCAGTCCTCCTTAGATGTGTGCTCTGGCTTTTGTATGAGTCAATCTTGTATTGAATAGTATAGAAATTGGCTTGTAGCCAGCAGAAACCTGCCATACAATGGTAAATTTGTCCTAATAAAAATAAATTGGTTTGCGCACTCAACCCAGCTTTGCATTACTTAACTGATTACCCATGCATTGTGGCTCCTTAGCTTCTTAATGCAAGTGCATAAGTAGCATATTCCCAACAGGTGATGCCAGGCTCAATATTTTCCATGCATCAAGCAAGAAGGAGTAGAAAATGAGTACTGTAGTAGCAGTGATCTATGGGTTTGACTTTATGCTTGTAGTACAGTAACTCAATTCCTGTCACAAACTCCTTGCATAAAAGTAATAGATGCATTTGGTTTGGATTGGTGATCTGCTACTGGATTGATACTCCTACATGACTAAATAGGAATCCCTATGTTTACAATGTACCATTGATAGAAGTAGCATCAGAAGGCCACTTGAATAAATGCATATCCAGTTCTTGTAGACCTTGCCCTTATATTGGAACATATTTATAATATCTTGGCAATTCTTTCAGATTTCTGTGGTATCTGAATGAGCTCATTCAGCCTGAAATGCCCCTTGTACAGCTTGGTCATGAGTACAGCAATATTGCTGAAGAACAAATGCATCTCTCCCAATGGAAAGCTTATGCCCCAACATATACCCTATATCTTGAGTATCACTAGTTTCCAATCAACTCCATATTCTGGCCTATGGCTTAAAGCTTGCCAGCTTTGCTGCAATGTCATGCTGACCTCTATATGTTCTTTCTGTGGGAAGATGATGTTCTTAATGTTGGTATTGTAATAATAATGTGTGTTAGATATGGAATAAATCCTCTGGATTTCACACATTTGACAGCAATACACTCCATTGTGCCCAGAAAAGCTGGCTATCTTGCTGAGGGCTGGGGAATCTTCAATGCAGATACTAATATATACTTTTATATAGTGACAATTTAATAGTATCCTGCTGGAGAGCATACAAACTTCATCCAGCAATAGACTGAGGTAACCAAGTAGGCTGGAAGGTGATTTAGGCCAAGATACCAGTGAGAAAACCAGCTGATCTTTGCTCTGATACTGTAGAATGTCAGCAAATTAATGTTCATGAGAATATGTGGGCAGCAGGAGTCTCTGGAACAGTACTTGGTTAATAGGAATCCACCAAGTGCCAAGGCAAAGGCATGGTCATAGATACCTTCAACATAGCCCTTGCCTCTTAGTTGTTTGTATTGTTTGCCATCCAATATATTGGAATGTTTGCACTTGATTGACACTGAGTGTGGTATTTCATAGCATCACAATAGTTAGCAAACTGCATGAGCTTCTTCAGATGAGCTTTATTGGAATATATTAAGAGTGTGAGCCATGTTTTCCTTCAATGGTGTTGGAATCCTGACAAGATGGGCACCTTGCAATGATGGGATTTTCTGACATGAATGCCATGTAACCGTTAACACATGCTGGTGTCAGGATGGTATAGCAGGTTTGCAGTAACAATTACTGACAAATATGCTTATTCCCATATTCAGTACTTCCCTATTTCACTACTATCACATTTTAATTTTACCCCATTTGTTATATCTGCTCAGTAGTATCCTATAAGCCAGCTAACTATGATAACTGCTTATTTCATGCATATATTATCCCTCAGTTTATGTAAGATAACTAGCTATAAGCGCTTCTATGTTACACAGTTACCTATGACAGGACCTGTCACACCTATCCACACCATGTCACCATCCTTACCATTTTCACTCCATATCTGGTATACCTATGTTGCACAGGTTCCAGAATACTGACCCCTACTTTGCTGGATGTGCTGTGCCTCTTGGAACTTCCCAGCATCTACTTAGAACATTCTTGGCTTATTCTGATGTCTTTAAGATCTTTATTGATTTTTGGAACCTTCTGGTACACCATGAATAGTAATCACGTTGCCAATGAGAAAAGTATATAAGAAAGGCAATCCCTCAACATTATATCATCATCCCTATTATTAGTTTACAAGCTTGTTGATTAGTATGATTGTTTCTACTTGCTGCAACCTGAACCATTAATCCCAGACTGCAGGACACTCCTAGGAAACTGTGCTGGCCACCAACCGGCCTTGGAGGCACTGCTTGTGAGGAATACTCAGAGTAGGTATCTTTGAATATATATGAGTTGTTCCCAAGTTTGCACCTGTTCAGGCAAGATACTTTTCTGTCTTTGTAACTATTAACCATAGCTGCATTCTTATCAAGTACCTGGTGCAGCTTACAGATGTTTTGACTTTCAAAGCTTTTCTGTGAATAAAATTTGGTCATGCAGGTGGATCCAATCCAGATCAGCTGTCAAGATCCTGTTCAGAGACCATGATAATACCAGCAGCTTGGAATTGGTGACCCTCTAAGCAAACTTATGACTGGATCACAATGGCACTTTGCTAATTTTACTGCTAAATAAATTTATAAAACGTAATGGGACATAATTGGTGCGGCAACAATAATTGCATGGCATTGTTGCTGTCACAATCACATGTCATCCTTGGCCTCCAATTATCAAGCCAAATCAAGTCAGCACGGAAATCCATGTTCCTTTTAGAAAGTTCTACTACATTCTAGCAACTTCTTGAAAGCTCTAAGTCAATGTTACACAATGGAACATTATATGGAAGCTTCCCATTGGAATTTATGTAGTCCCATACCCTATATGATAGTTACATGTCATATGACCTGGTCACATGATTAGCCAACCCCTGACATATCCCCATGTGCTATTCTAGTTTGTTCTCTAGTATATTTCTATCTTGGCACACTAGACTTGTCTTGTTCGATAGTGCCACTAAGTGCCAGCCTGTGTATAGTGCCGGATTGATCTGGCACTCTACGGCACTATCTGGCACTATAATTTTTACCATGATGCCAGTGGTATGATGCAGTTACTGGTAACTTTACTCAATCTTACGTGTGTTGCTCAGAGTAGTGCTTTCCTTGCTTTATTTAGTCTTCCTAATGGTCCAGACACATTTCTCTCAGTGGATGTCTTCTTGTATGAGCATACTGTACATTAATAAGTATCTTAACTATTTTACCTATTCTGCTGTTTTCTCCTTTATATGACTTTCCTATGTATTTACCTGCCAATATGCTGAATTGCTCCAGATATCCAAATATGAGCTCTACCCTTGCTCTGAAATGATTAAATATCTCATTGTAGAGCTTCTGCTTCCTGCTAAGCATACCATTCCTTGGCTTCCTATAAGCTGTAATACATCCCAATCTCTGACAATCCTCTCCTATATAGGCTAAGTCTGCCATACATTTCTCCCCTCTGCTGAATTCAGGATGATTCTCTACCCAGAGTGCATTGTCATGCCTACTTCCAGCAAATGGCCCACTAAACCAGATGATGTTACCTTCAATGTCAGACAGAGCTTGAAACTTCACACTGTGTGCCATGTACTTGCCAGAATAAAAGTGCCTCTGCCCTCTAGAAGGTCTGTTAATCCTCACCGGGAAGGTATTGAAAATACTCCTGATATGGAACCTGTTGCTGAACACTCTGGGATATGGAAGTCTATTGGGGCTTCTGAACCTAGTATTCCAGCTTGGTCTAAGTCATTCATACACTCTGCAAGGTGGTTCTCCATTGCTGTCAGCTGGGAATGAAAGCTTCTAGGACTTTTGTTGCCATGGATGGTGGGATGAAACCTTGTAGGGCAATAGCTCTTGTCATAGCAGAGAAGCTTAACAAGGGATCTCTTTGAGTAGATTGGGGTAGATGGTCCACAGTACTTGGAATAGATCTCCTCTACTGTGTCAGAGGATAATCCAGTGATAGTGATGGGATTGATGAGAAAAGACCATTCACATGAGTAAGTCATTGAAATTGGTGAATGATTGTATGGGGGTGGTTTGATTTGTTTTGGGGTGATATGTGTCATTTATCTGATATTAATGCATTATGATTAAATATCCATCAATTGCCATGTATCCCATCATTATGTTGCAAAAGGTATCCACAAACAATGCCTTGGTACTTTTATTGATGCTTTACTCATAGGTCCATAATCAAATAGGAAATCTGCAATTGATTTGATCTGATCTGTGTCAATGCCATCCAAGATGCATCATGCATAATATATTGAAAATTCAACAATCACATTAGTTTTCATATATATTGCATATAAGGCCAGGTTGATGCCAATGTACTGCTGTATAAGTATCCAAATTCGTTGCAATGGTCCCCATGCCAAGTCTCAACTCATCTTTAGTACAGCCCAGACAAAACTCATCCCCCACCTCACAAGCACAGTCTGGACTGGAATAGTCAATGTTGGATCCGTTTAAGTTCTTGCTAAATGCTTTTAGTATGGCCCAAGTGTCTATAATGAGCCTTCATACAGATATCTGGGAACAACTGATTAATCTAGCAGAACTAGATACCTCAGAGAGTTGACAAAGATAGAACAACTTGAGTAGAAAGCTGTGGCATGGGTTCTACATCAAGATGCCAGCCAATGTATGTAAGAAGACAAATAACAAGACAAGTATTGAAATCAAGAATGAGCTGAGAGTGAGGGGATTTGATGAAGAAGCCGCGCGGGAACAATTTTGCGCACAATTTGCACAGTATGGGCCAGACATGTCTGTTTGCGCCTAAACTTTGGGAACCAAAGATATTTAAATGAGTTTTTGCCTCAAATGACTAATGTACAACATGATATATTAGCAGAGCTAAGTGGCTTCTGAGAGCAATATACACTGGACTCATCCAGGCAACAGCTCCAAAGTATCAGACAGAGGGTAAGTGAATACCTTGAGGAATCAGATGGTGAGCTTCAGGAGGAAGAATACAGACTGCACACAATATTGTCCAGATTGTGTCAACATGCCTTGCTGGATTCCTTACCATCTCTTGCAACCACAGTGTGCAAGCACATGTCAGTCCAGACTACGCCAACACTCTTTACCAGAACACCCCGCATTGAGTCAATGTGCATTGAGTCAACATGCATTGGGTCAACGCGTGCGCTTCAGAGCAAAACTACCAGAACTTGCCAAACTGCTAATTTAGACACAAGTCTATTGGAGCGGACCAAGTTGAGTCAACATGCAGCATCACATTCAACTCAGCTAAGGGCCATCGCAACATGTCAAGTTGCGACTGTGAGTGCCGTTCCACCTGACCATCAGCAAGTTACTTCTGGTGAACCGACTGATGATGACCAACATAAAGTGCCTCAACCACCTGAGCCCTTGGTACATAAAAGAACATGTCAGCATGTGGCACTCCAGGCCAGTTCAGTTGGAGCAATTCAGCGTAGCCAAGCTGCAGCATTGCACTCATCAACTAGGAGGCAAAATACTGGCTACAAATACACAAGTAGCCAAGATGATAGTCAGCCAGGAAGTAGTATAGGTGTGCAAAGTGAGTCACTACCAAATGCTTCAGTAGTAATCCCTGTGAAAAAAAAACACAGGGGAAGATGATGCAATTAATTTGAATTGCTATTATTTGTAATGTTCCCGACAGCCTTTTTTTTGCAATCCAAATTGCGACATTGCAAATCAGGGTTCATCAAATTTTTCATTTAAGTAATATCAAGGTTGTCTCACATTTGAGACAGAACTCCTATAAAGAAGCATCCTGCATATATATATCATCTATAATACCAATGCAGCTACTGGATCTGTTTTGCACCTAGCCAATTGCTTGCACGCTAGCAATGACACCTTGTCAAATCACTAGCATCAGGGATTTACTTGCTTAATGGGCAAAATGGGATATTTGATGGCAAATCAGGTAGCTTGTTTAGTAGTCAATGAGCCAATTGGGGGCTGCCAGCTTCAGGATACTTTTGGACCAATTAGCCACTGACATACCGTCCAATTGGAGTGATGGCAACCAAAATGGTAAGTATCAGTGTAGTTTATAGTGTGATACACATTTATTTCCATTTACATTAAAGAAACATATTCACATAACGGATTTTACATGCCATAATAGCTGTGTCCAATTGCGCAAATGATGCAAACATTACAAGTTGACGCAATCATCTGTGCCAACCTCATTGTGTCAGATTGTGCCATAGTGTGCAAGATTGTCCCACATAGTGCAAATTATCTAAGAACAATCCTGCCTTCTGGTAGCTATAATATTGTGCCCAATTGTTCTTAACAACCACAGATTGCACTGCGCACCCTGGCACGGTACAATGGAACAAGTCCACTTACTGTGCCTCACCCCAGAACCCCATCAGTATTAGCCCATATTTCTTGGCATCCATATTGCCAAGAGGTATATATAGTCCTATCCCCCCTTATGTATTCCTCAGTCTGATAAACACAGGTCTTGAATAAACAGCCTTGCCTTGAAAATATGCCTTGCCTTGAAAATATGCCTTGCCTTGTTGATCCACACCTAAGTCCTCTCAAGGTCCTGCCTTGCCTAGCCTTACTCTCCTGCCTGGTGTCTATTCATAACAGTTTTATCAGACTACTCTTGACTTACCTGTGGATCTCTGCCTTCCACCAAAAGTTCTTGAGAAGAACTTTTAAAGGAGTACCTACCATAAGTATCACCCTGAATCTTTCCCTTGTCCTGTCCTCTAAAGGCAAAGATACTTTATCTTTGTAAGATTATTGGCTAATATCTGCCTTTGCTGTGGCCAACCAGGTCATCTTGCCAAGTCTTTTCCCAACAAGTAGTCTAGCTTTAAACTCCTGCAATCATCAAGTGAACAGCCTTCTCCTGAATTTTTGGGAAACTCCAGTGTCCAGTTAAAATGACAGGCTTGCAACTGAACCCTTCAATGAGAATTCAACACATTCAAGAAACATCATACACTACCAAGTCCATCCAGTCCTTAAGAATGCCTGTCAACATCCATATCCCTGAATACAGGCCTGTCCATGTCCTTGCCCTCAAAGATTCTGGTGCTTCCTCCAGTTTCATTGACCAGTCGTTTGTCCAGAAGCACAAAAACCCTGCTATCCTGAGATCCTGTCCTGTCCAAGTAGAAGCTATTGATGGAAGATCCCTCTCCAGTGCTGTTACCCATGAGACATGTCTACTCCAGCAGTCCAGTACTTGTCACCACAAGACATTAGCCTTAACGTCATCAGCTCTCCCCACTACTCCATAGTCCTTGGAAGCTCCTGGCTTAGTCACCATAACCCAGCTATCAACTGGAAGAACAAAACCCTGACATTTCCCAGAGTCCATAAGGTCAAATCCGTGCAAGCACCTGACTTTTCAAGTGAAGAAGTATCTCTCCCCAAGCTACCCCAGATACAAGAACCCAGCATCCATGAAGAAACCCCCTCAAATGGATTACCTACAAAGTACCAAGAGTTTAGCCATGTCTTTGATAAGATCAAAGCAGAACTACTCCCAGCACATAGACCCTATTCTGTCCCATTGACTTTGAAGATGGAAAAACCCCACCTTTTGGCCCTATCTATTACCTCCTGCAACCTGAGTTGAAAAAGCTCCATGGCTATGTCCAAGAAAACCTCCAGAAAGGTTTTATTCAGCACTTTAAGTCCCCAGCTGGTGCCCCAATCCTCTTTGTTGAAAAAGGATGGTACCCTAAGAATGTGTGTAGACTACTGTGAGCTGAATAAGATCACAATCAAGAACCAGTACCCTTTACCCATGATCAGCACCCTGTTGGATCAGCTCTTCACTACCAAAGTATTTACTAAAGTTGACCTTAGAGGAGCTTATAATCTTGTCAGGATCAAGCCTGGCAATGTATGGAAAACTGCCTTTAGAACAAGATATGGTCACCTTGAATATAAAGTAATGCCATTTGGCTTTACCAATGCCCCAGTTGTCTTTCAACACCAGATGAATGATACGTTTTGGGAGTGCCTTGACTAATTGTGGTTATATACCTTGATGATATCCTGATCTACTCCAAGACTCAAGAAGAACATAATTCCCATGTGAAGAAAGTCTTAACTAAGTTTGAAACCACTAGCTGCTATGCCAAGCTGGAGAAATGTGAGATTAACCAGAAAGAAGTTGAGTTCCTAGGTTATCTTATAAGCTCAAATGGAACAAGAATGGCCCCCAAGAAAGTAGAAGCCATCCAATTCTGGCCAACTCCCCGCTCTGTAAAAGAAGTCCAATCCTTCCTTGGATTTGCCAACTTCTACAGCAGATTCATTGCCAACTACTCCAAGATAGTCACTCCTGTGACAAAGCTCACCCAGAAAAATGTGCCCTTTGCCTGGAATAAGGAATAGTCTGAGTCCTATGATTCTATCAGCAATCCTTCCCGTGTGCCCCACTGCTTGCCCACCCTGACCTTGAGAGACCTTTCCTTTCCCTAACCCTATGCCCTTGGTGCCATCCTTCCCCAGTATGATGACATGAATGTGCTACACCCTAATGCATTCTACTTGCAAAAATTTACTCCAGCTGAAGTCAACTATGATATCTATGACAAGGGACCACTTGCAATCATTGTTACCAACAAACAATGGAGACAGTAGCTTAATGGTGCAGCTCAAAAGATAACAATCTTCTGTGACCACAAGAACCTTGAGTATGTTACCACCTCAAAAGTACTGTACCTGAGAAAAGCCAGATGGTCCCTTTTTCTGTCTAGCTTTAACTTTGTCAGTACCTATGGATCTGGTGTGAAATAAGGAAAATCTGATGCCCTGTCCAGAAAGATGGAGTAGTCCCTTGTATTGGCAAATGAAAACCCTGTACTCCACAAAAGACATTTGGAGCTCCTTGCAACCCAATTCTCCAGTACTATAGCTCCTCTATTCCCTTAGAAAGTCAAGACCAGCCAAGCCACCAACTCCACAGTGGCAACAATCAAGAAATACCACAAGTCTCCCTCTGAACCACCACCCAAGTTTTCATACTCCAACACCTACATCTAGCCAATGATATCATCTATCACCGGCACCAACTGTTTGTCCCAAATCTTGATACCCCATTATAGATCATCCACTTTCACCATGATGAGATAGACTCACAAAGATGGCTCACTTCAATCCCTGATCCAAGAATATAGATGCCAAGGAGACTGCCTACCTAGTAATCAAGGACATTTTCTGGTTCCATGGTATCCCAAGTGACATTGTATCTGATAGAGTACCCTGGCTCATATCAGAATTCTGGAAATGCTTCATGCAATATCTTGGTGTACAAGGCAAGCTCTGAATTGCTTTTCATCCTCAATCAGATGGTCAGAGAGACAGAATCAACCAGATCCTTGAACAATACCTCTGGTGCTCTGTCAACTATCAGCAAGAGAACTGGACCCAGCTGCTACTGCTGGCAGTATTTGCCCACAACAACTCATGTCATAGTGCAACTGGTCTCACACCATTCTATGCAAATCATGGTTTTCATCTGCAATTTGATATTCAGATTCCAATAAGCCCTACTAGCCCCCCAGTGGCTGAACATGTGTCAGCAATTCTAGAAATCCAAAAACACTCATGAAAGAAATACCTTTAGCCCATGAGGGGTACAAGAAGTTTGCAGACAACAAACAGCAGCCTAGCCCCAAGCTTAATGAAGGAGATTCAGTATGGCTCCTGAGAAG
This sequence comes from Basidiobolus meristosporus CBS 931.73, assembly GCA_002104905.1. Taxonomy (NCBI): domain Eukaryota; kingdom Fungi; phylum Basidiobolomycota; class Basidiobolomycetes; order Basidiobolales; family Basidiobolaceae; genus Basidiobolus; species Basidiobolus meristosporus. The sequence goes on along the minus strand of MCFE01000108.1, from coordinate 86,628 downwards.
AAACATTTTTACCAGCCACCCTTGTGACAAATTACACTACAAGAAACTAAGGCCATTCAAGATGAAGAAGAAACTTAGTCCAATTGTATACCAACTACAATTGCCACCACATATGAAAATCATGACACATTTCATGTGTCCCTGTTAGAACCACTCCATTAAAGTACTCTACCCAACCAGCACCCAGCAAATCCCCCAGCCATCCAAGTAGACAAACACCAAGAGTTTGAATTTCAGCAAGTGTTGGATTCAAAGTACAACAGATCCCAACTTTACTATTAGACTTGTTCCATCGTACCATGCCAGGGCGCGTGGCACAATACGCGGTTGCAAAGAATGATTGGGCGCGATATTATAGCTACCAGAAGGCAGGATTGTTCTTGGAAAATTTTGCACTATGCGGGACAATCTCGCACACTATGGCACAATCTGACACGGTGAGGTTGGCGCGGATGATTGCGCCAACTTGTAATGTTTGCATCACGTGCGCAATTGGATACCGCTATAATGGCAGGTAAAATCCGGTATTTGGATATGTTACTTTAATGTAAATGGAAATAAATGTGTATCACACTATAAACTACACTGATACTTACCGTTTTGGTTACCCTCACTCCAATTGGATGGTTTCTCAGTGGTTAATTGGTCCAAAAGTATCCCAAAGCTGGCAGCCCCCAATTGGCTCATTGACTACTGAAAAAGCTACCTGATTTGCCATCAAATAACCCATTTTGCCCATTGAGCAAGTAAATCCCTGATCCTAGTGATTGGGCAAGGTGTCATAGCTAGCACGCAAGCAATTGTGTAGGTGCAAAACAGATCCAATAGCTGCACTGGTATTATAGATGACGTATATATGTAGGGTGTTTATTTATAGGGGTTCTGTTGCAAATGTGAGACAACCTTGATATTCCTTATATCAAAAATTTGATGATCACTGATTTGCTATGGCTTGATTTGGATCGCAAAAAAAAAGGGTTGTTGGGATCATTACAAATGTGAGCAATTCAAAGCAATCTAATCATCTTCTCCTGGGTTTTTTTCTCACAGGGATTACTACTGAAGCATTTGGTAGTAACTCACTTTGCACACCTATACTACTTCCTGGCTGACTATCATCTTGGCTACTTGTGTATTCATAGTCAGTATTTTGCCTCCTAGTTGATGAGTGCAATGCTGCAGCTTGGCCGTGCTGAATTGCTCCAACTGAACCAACTGAACCGGCCTGTAGTGCCACGCGCTGACGCGTTCTTTTACTTGCCAAGGGCTCCAGTGTTGAGGCACTTCATGTTGGTCATCATCAGTCAGTTCACCAGAAGTAACTCGCTGATGGTTGGGCAAAACGGCACACACAGGCGCGCCTTGACGCGTTGAGATGGCCCTTGGCTGAGTTTGATGTGATGCCGCATGTTGACGCGACTTGGTCCGCTCCAATGGACTCGTGTCTAAATGAGCAGTTTGGCAAGTTCTCGTAGTTTTGCTCTGAAGTGCGTGCGTTGACCCGACGCGCGTTGACTCAATGCGCGTTGACTCAACGCGTGGCATTCTGGTAAAGGGTGTTGGCGTGGTCTGAACTGACATGCGCCGGCGCGCTGTGGTTGCAAGAGATGGTAGGGGATCCAGCAAGGCATGCTGGCGCAATCTGGACGATGTTGCTTGCGGTCTGTATTCTTCCTCCTGAAGCTCACCATCTGATTCCTCAAGGTATTCACTTACCCTCTGTCTGATACTTTGGAGCTGTTGCCTGGATGAGTCCTGTGTATATTGCTCTTGGAAGCCACTTAGCTCTACTAATATATCACATAGTACATTAGTCATTTGAGGCAAAAACTCATTCAAAATCTCTTTGGTTCCCAAAGTTGAGGCACAAATGGACGCGTCCGGCCCGTACTGTGCAAATTGCGCGCAAAATTGTTCCCGCGCGGCTTCTTTGACAAATCCCCTCACTCTCAGCTCATTCTTGATTTCAATACTTGTCTTGTTATATATCTTTTTACATACATTGGCTGGCATCTTGATGCAGAACTCATGCCACAGCTTTCTACTCAAATTCTTCCATCTTTGTTGACTCTCTGAGGTATGTAGTTCTGCTATATTAATCAGTAGTGCCCAAATATCTGTATGAAGGCTCATCATAGACACTTGGGCCATACTAAAATCATTTGGCAAGAACTCAAACGGATCCAACATCAACTTTTCCGGTCCGGACCGCGCTGGTGAGCTGGGGGATGGGTTTTGTCTGGGTTGTACTAAAGATGAGTTGAGGCTTGGTATGAGGACCATAGCAACGGATTTGGATACTTATACAGCAGTATATTGGCATCAACATGGTCATAAATGAAATGTATATGAAAACTAATGTGATTGTTGAATTTTCCACATATTATGCATGATGCATCTTGGATTGCATTGACATGGATCAGATCACATCAATCGCAGATTTCCTATTTGATTATAGACCTATGATTAAAGCATCAATAAAAGTACCAAGGCATTGTTTGTGGATGATTTTTGCGACATAATGATGGCATACATGGCAATTGATGGAGATTTAACCATAATGTGTTAAAAATCAGATAAATAACGCAGATTGCGCCAAATCAATTCAAACCGTCTCTATACAATCATCCATCAATTTTAAAATGACTTACTCATCTGAATGGTCTTTTCTCATCAATCCCATCACTACCACTGGATTTTCGTTTGACACACTGGAGGAGATCTATACCAAGTACTGTGGACCATTAACCCCAATCTAATCAAGGAGATCCCTTGTTAAGCTTCTCTGCTATTACAAGAACTATTGCCCTACAAGGTTTCATCCCACCATCCATGGCAACAAAAGTCCTGAAGCTTTCATTCCCAGCTGACAGCAATGGAGAACCACCTTGCAGAGGGTATGAATGACTTAGAGCAAGCTTGGAATACTGGGTTCAGAAGCTCCAATAGACTTCCATATCCCAGAGTGTTCAGCAACAGGTTCCATATCAGGAGTATTTTGGATACCTTCCCAGTGAGGATTAACAGACCTTCCAGAGGGCAGAGGCACTTTTATTCTGGCAAGTACAAGGCACACTGTGTGAAGTTTCAAGCACTGTCTGACATTGAGGGTAACATCATCTGGTTTAGTGGGCCATTTGCTGAATGTAGGCATGACAAAGCACTCTGGGTAGAGAATCATCCTGAATTCAGTAGAGGGGAGAAATGTATGGCAGACTTAGCCTATATAGGAGAGGATTGTCAGAGATTAGGATGTATTACAGCTTATAGGAAGCCAAGGAATGGTGTGCTTAGCAGGAAGCAGAAGCTCTACAATGAGATATTTAATCATTTCAGAGTAAGGGTAGAGCACACATTTGGATATCTGAAGAGATTCAGCATATTGGCAGGTAAATATAGAGGAAAGTCATATGTAGGTGAAAACAGCAAAATAGGTAAAATAGTTAAGATACTTATTAATGCACAGTATGTTCATACAAGAAGACATCCACTGAGAGAAATGTGTCTGGAGCATTATGAAGAGTAAATAAGGCAAGGAAACCACTATTCTGAGCAACATAAGTAAGATTGAGTAAAATTACCAGTAACTGTATCATACCACTGGCATCATGGTAGAAATTATAGTGCCAGATAGTGCCGTAGAGTGCCAGATCAATCCGGCACTATAAACAGGCTGGCACTATGTGGCACTATCCAACGGAACAAGTCTATTGAGTAGACTGGGTGGGTTACGGCCCAAATGATCAAACTTGGGAACCAGCAGCTAACCTAACAAACTGCCAAGATCTAGTTGCGCTGTGGTGGTGTATAAGTCCAAAGGGCAAAATACAGCCAACACTTCTCAAGTATGAATGTGTGTGGGGTGTTCACTGGGTGCAATAACCACTGGCAAAAGCTTGCTAGGAATACTGGGTCTTTTATCTAATCTAATGTGAAGGGGGATAAAGCCTCAAGCTTCTCAAGGGAAAACTATTGAACTACAATCCCAACTTAGTAGGCATTTTAACAAAAGTTTATAATGGCTTTGACGTCCTTTGAGATGACAATGTACTACAGCTTCCAATGTCAAAACAACTGTAAACTCCACCAACAGGGACTTGATAAGAATGCAGCTTTGACCAATAGTTACAAAGACTGAAAAGTATCTTTGCCTGTACAAGAACAAACTTGGGAAAACAAACAAATATAATAAAATATACCCACTCTGAGTATACCTCACAAGTACTGCCTCCAAGGTCAGTTGGCTGTCAGTACGGTTTACTGGGAGTATTGTCAGGTCCAAGTCAGAAAATAGTGGTAATAGGCAGCGGTGATCTCACTAATCAATAAGTTGGAATATTAGAAGAGCGATGATTTATTTTGAGGGATAGCCTCCCTTATATACTTTTTTGCTACTCAAATTCTTGCTAGAAAATACTTTCTGGAAGTTTCCAGAATGTAGTAGACAGCCAATCATGTCATTGTGTACTAAAAATAGCGCAAATTCTTGGCAAATTGTTCCATGAGACATAGTAGCAACTAGCCAATCAGGTAGAGGTAATATGAAACCCCTGTGTCATGTGGTTGCCTCTTATGGTAGTAGGATAGGAGGGTTATGAAACCAAGACCGTCACATGACATGGGCACTCTTGGGGTACTTGCCTTATATGGTAACTATCTTATCTTGGCATCTTGGCAAGGAATAAGAATAGCTTGTGCAATGGGTTAATAGTGACAAATAGTTTGTCAGGTTGCATAGTAATAATCACATAGACAAAATAGGAAATATTGCAAATTTGGGATGATACCAATATAGGGGGGTAATCCTTTTTAGGGAAGTGAACGTATGAGAACGAGCACATCTGCTTGTGGGTGTCACTGTGACCCCACTACAGCGCTATTTTACCATATATAGTTGCGTGGCATTTACATCAGGAAATGCCACCACTGAAAGGTGTTCAACTAGTCAGCAATCCACCACCATTGGGGGAAACCATGATTCATACTGTGGATGTATTCAGTAATACCCTTTCTAAAGAAGCTCATGCAGTCTAGCAAATATTGTAAAGCTATAAAGTACCACACTCAGTATCAATCAAGCACAAACAAATCCAATATATTTGATGGCAAACATTACAAACAGCTAAGAAGCAAGGGTCACTTTGAAGGTATGTATGGCCGTGCCTTTGCCTTGGCACTTGATGGCTTCTCATTAAACAAGAACACTACCAGCAAATCCTGCTGCCCACAGATTCTGATCAACCTGAATCTGCTGCCTATCTTGCAGCATCAGAGCCATAATCTGATGGTAGTCTCACTGGTATCTGGGCCTAAATCACTGTCCCACCTGGATAGCTGCCTGTATCCATGGCTGGATGACTTTTGTATGCTTTCCAGAGAGATAATAGTCAATGGATGTATATCTTGAGAAGCACAACAACAGTGCACAAAGACAAAGCCCACAAAAAAACCTATAACAGTGTGGGAGGGAGAAACTGCTGTGTTTATACCTAAGCCTAAATATTAAGAGACATTGAAGATCCATGGAGCTGTCAAGTGCAATAATGAAGAGTGGGCTGATATTCAAGAGGCCATTGGAGCTATAACATAAAAGGGTGCAATGGCTAATAATAAATTGCTTCCTCAAGAGCTCATCATAGGCAGGGCTGAAAGCTCCAAACAAGCAGTCACAAAATATCAGGTAGCCAGAAGTGTGCCAGTGAGGGACAAGCAAGCAGAAACAAACACAACAGTGCAGCATTCAGCAAAAGAAAAAAATAGTTCAATACAGGAAGTACTCCGTTACAATAGCAATGAAGGGTTTGGCAGTGATAAAAACCTGTGGCTTTCTCATGAGCCTGTTATAAGCAGGGCTAGACGCTCCAAAAGGCAGTGAAGATACTGTTCTAATAGTCTTGGAGTCATTGGAAGCTATTGGGACAACAAGTTGATTATGTGGTTTTCACTTGACAATATATTGAATGTAAGTGTTGTATTTATACCTTAACATGGTCTTGGCATAGCAAGCATACTGAATAAGCTTAGGAGCATCACATGAATATCAATTGATATCAAATATATATTTGCTTAGTTCCTGTATGAAAAGTTGGACTTCTGCCTAAATTTATGCAGAATTGAGTATCTTGAAATGTCTCCTGAACATTTTCTGACATATGCCTAAATCTTTAACAAGCCCCCTTAGTTGCATTGCCTCTTTTTTAGCTTCACATACTGAAAAATATTCAGCCTCTGTGGTATAAAGTGCTACAGTTGGTTGCTATCTTAAAATCAATGAAATTGGTCCTTCATAATAAAGAAAGGTGTATCATGTAGTGCATCTTGTGCTTGTAAGTTTTTCATCAATCAACATCACAATATTCCCCATGAGCTTGCTCTTAATACCTTTGGTGTATTTTAAGCCAATATCAGCAGTTCCTTTTTGGTATCTAAAATCTACTTAACTGCTATAATATAATCAGATCCATAGATCTGATTATGCCGGCTGACAACTCCCACCAAATATAGTATATCTAGATGTCTTCCAAGAATAATATACATCAGGCCACTGACCATAAATTGATAAGGAAGGTTAGGGCTTTCAGATGGCAGCAAGAACTCTTGACTTGGTTGAGCTTTGAATAAGTTCAGATCTGCCTCTATTGGGATAGCTGCCATCTTACAGTCTTCTATTTAATACTTCTTCAGTATAACTTGAATAAACTTGGATTTACTTAGGGTGATAGTCTGAGTACCTTTGTATTTGGAGAACTTTGTCATTAGGTAGTAACTGAGCTCTCCTAGATTTGATATTGTAAGCTCCTGAGATATGCTGGATTCAGTGTCTGCCAATGCTTGAATGTTATTGGTGGCCATACTAAGAATAACCACATATTGAGCTAATAGAACTGAATCTATCTTGAAATTCCAGGCTCTAGGCAACTGTTTGAGATTTTATAGAGATTTTTTAAGCTTGCAGACCAAATGTGGGTTATTTTGGGCAGCAAACCCATCAGGCTGGTCCATGACCACATCCTCATCAAGTTCTCCATTCAAAACAAAGTTTTTACATCTGTTTGATGTATAAAATACATGTATTCGGCTGCAATAGCCAAAGCCTATTCTGTTGCATAGTGCCATATTGAGCTGTTGATGCCTGATAGTGTTGTATCATGGCAGAAAGGCAAAGGAAAGTTGTGCTTGGTTCCAGAATGTGAAACATACTGCTACACACTCAGGCCAAGCAGCTTCTGCATTTCACCTTCTGTGCCTGAAAAACACACTTTTGGACCAGTGTTGGGATCAATATTGTGCATGATGTGTAACAGCACTGAAAGCCAAAAGACATACATTTGATACTCAATACACATGGCACTCTGCATCCAGCTCCAGAGGTCTGTTACATGGCACAAAATGGATGGTACTATCTGGCACTATAAGTGCACCGTATTGGTTTCACTTCAGGGTTAATATTTCATTACAGTGTCATATAATACCAGTGGACTAAGAAAGTACCATGCATTTCTTGATATGTTGCTGACCTCTGAAGCTAAATTCAGAGTGCCATGGGCATCGAATATTGAATGCATGTCTTCAGTCCTTGTGTGTTATCTCACATCATGAGCCATATTGATCCCAAAAAAAAGTCAAGAAATGGATTTTCTCCAGCAAAGTGAGTGAAGTTCATGGACCGCTTTGCATTAATATGTAGAATAATATCACAAAAAAAAGTCAAAAAATGGATTTTTTCCTACATCACAGGTGAAACACAGGGGCTGCTTTGCACAAAGATGTAGATCTATTTTTCACACTCTGTGGCCAAGTATAGGCTCACTTGGCCTCTCAGGCATACTATGGCATCATTTGGCACTCATGGCTCAATGTGGCACTATCCAACGGAACAAGTCTAATATTTATCTGATGGAAATGAGCTTGGCTAACAGTCCCAATATTTCAACATGGTCAAGTCCTTTTGTTTGAGAGTATTCTTGGTCTACTAGTCTTGCTATGCATTTTTAACTTCATCATTAGCTATGTATTGCCTTTAAGGATCATCTGCATCCAAGCAATTTCTGGTTGCTTTACATTTTAGACTTGTTCCATCATTCCAGCTGATCATAGTGCCTAATAGTGCCATAGCATGCCAGATGGTGCCTGATCATGCCTCAGAGTGCCAGATGGGGCCATATAGTGCCAATTTGGGATCACAATTGACATGCATATGACCCTAAAATATCAAATTAATTACAAAATATACAGCACTCTCTGGTGCTATGATTAATGGCACAATGGAACAAGTCTATTGCTTAGGTCCCATTTTGGAATCACAACAAGGCCTGATGCTCCTTAGTAATAGCAGATCTCTAAGACTTCATCTGAGGGCTATTTAGGGCCATTTTTGTAGGCTGGGGCTCTTAAATACGGATGAAGATGTGTAGGCTAAGTTTTACCCCTGCTGATGCAGTAATCTGGGCTATTTCTGTTGTGGTTAGATCTCCTAGTATGTAATACTAGAATATTTACTTTTGAGATATTCCTGAGCACTAATTTAGGCTGCGCCTTGGTTGTAGAGTTCCCTGGAGTGAAAAAGTATTCATTGTTCTGCAATGATTCAATCCTGACTATTGGTGGACTTGAGATAAGGTTTGTTATTAACTGATTTTCTTTTTTGTGAAAGCTTTGAGTCTTTGTCAAGGAACAGATCCCTGCATTTGATCAGCCTCTTTGATATGATATTATAGTGCTTGTATGCCTTACACTCATTGCAGTAGCCCAAAAAAATGCATTTTCAACTTCTTGGCTGAGATTATGACTGATTTCTGGGTAGTTTCTTGGCATATGCTGTACACCCAAATATTGTAGATGCTTTGCCCTTGATGTGTACCCATACCATGTCTCCCATGGAGTAGAGTCACAAAGAAGTCTGTTTTGATGCCTATATTTTGGGTACACAGCTGTGGTCACTGATTATACCCAAAAATCATAGAATAATTTTGATAGATTTTGTCATATTGGTTATCAATTTGTTTGCATATTTTGCTACTTCATTTTGCCATGGGGAGTATGGTATGGTAGCCTCTTGCTTTATCCTATGAGTATGCAGAAGTAGATGAAGAGTTTTTGTTACATACTCCACCATAATCACAGCATATTTTCTTGATTTTTTAACCAGTTTCTCTCATCACCATGGCTTTGGGCTCCCTGATCTGGGACAGAGCTACTTTCTTTCTCTTCATGTAGGAGAACTATATGCATCAAGTATAATTGTGAAAAATTTGATAAATTACTTCATCCTGACCAGGGATAACTTTGTATAGGCCAGCCCAGATCCAAGCTTATGGATCTTTTTTCATAATTGGTTAACCTGGAGCTCTTCAATGGCTCCCTAGCTTGTTTCCCATGTATGCTAGCTTTGCAGTGCTCCAAACTAGCTGTGGGATCATTTTCACTCTCAAAAATAACTGATCTTTAATCAGTTCAATCACACTTTCAAAAATGATGTTTCTATTTTCCTGTGTCAAAGCATTAGTGCTTTGGCAATTGATTTACTTCTATTGGCTTACAGATGTGCTGGAATATGAGTCAGCTTGTATAGACTTTGATATCAGATACCTAGAGTGATAAGAAATCATTTTAATAGCGATTCTTTTGTCATGACAATATCCCAAACACTGCTTTTTTGTAGTAGCATATTCAGCTTTGCCTTCCACACTTGCATGTTAGATATATGCAGGTTTCAGCAGAGGGAAGAATCTCAGTGATAGTAGTAATAGACATTGCAAAGAGTGACAGTCTGTAGCTCATAATCTGTTGTAAGAGTATAGGGGATATTGGAAGTGATTGGGAGAACAAGTGTATTAACTGGTTTACACTTACTGAATCAATGAATGTAAAAGCAGTATTTCTACTTATACATTGTATTGGCATAACAAACATGTAAAATAGGCTGTGGGAGGTCTCAACAATATATGTACAGAGTCTGGGGCAGTCTGGACAACTTGTCCTCCATTGTAGACATCAAAAAAATCCCACTGACAGACAAAGCATCAATATCAAGAACTCAAAACACTATCATAATACCTATAGTGGAACTCTGGAGTAATAATAGACACTCCAAGAGGTTGTAGCACTTTTTCAAGAGCAGCAATTAAGAAAACACAATTGAATAATTAAAGGACTTTTTAAAAAGACTGGCAGATGAGATGTGTGACCTTGCATTGCCAGCTTAAAAGCAGGATGAATGGGAACCAGTTAATGAACAGTTGTTACAAGTCTTGGTATTAGAGTTGTAGAGGAATAGGGAGGTTAGCTAGTATTGTATTCTCTAAAACTTGAATTGATCTTTATTATGGCTCCAGCAGCTCCTTATATATATTATGCCAGATCAATTGCTGACTAATTGTATCTCCTAATGCAGGTTGTGGCTGATGACTCATTTAATTGCATCATCATCACCAAATAAGATCCTACTTAATATATCTATTTCTGTCTAATAAGGATCTGCTGATTCATTTGCTGACTAATGCTACTGATTTGATAGATAATACTGATATACTGATAACCTAAACATATAACTAATTGATTAGACTAAAACCTGATCTAACTTAAACATTCAAGCAGCAGATCATAACACAGGAGCATAAAGCCATAGGGTTCCTGCCAAAGTCATGTATAAAGGACATTACATCAGAAATATTTATTGAGTTGTGGATTTGAAGAAGATACTTATTGAATTTGGGGCTGGGCTTAGTATTGGTTTTGGGTAAAGGGACTTGTATAGGTCAATACAATTGGCAATTGAGGTATAACTGAAGTACTAACAGATATAAATCAATTTGTGTACCTAAAAAGTTGGATAATTAGTTGAGTCAGGAAGTATGGAGAGTGAAACAGAGGCAATAACCAAGCTAGCAGTACAAACATAGAAGGTAACTGAGTGTTTGGGCTCAGAAAGAGAGAGAACTGGAAGAAGACTAATCCAAAGCCACTTATGTATTGTTGTGATGAAAATTTTGACCAAGTTTCTTGTGAAATTTGGGGTGCAGTTACTTTTAACACACTTTGCACAGTGTTCTGATGAAGTCATTATCTCTCAGTCAAGGGACTTTGATTGAGTGATGGCCATTTGACAGGCTCTTCACATTTATTTCTTTTAAGTGCCCTGTATATACATTTCTATATACTTGTGCAGTTACCACCTGGAATTGCAAGAATCAACTACATATATCACCATCTACAACAGATGTAAAGGATATGGCCACCTGTTAAGAAAGTAAGGGGGCTATATATTTGCAAAAGCTATTTGCCAACTTTGGCTGTAACTCAAATGATCCAACTTGTACTTGAAAGGATATTAAAAGTTGTATTTTATCAGCTAAGAATCCCACCTATTATGCTGAAACTACATTCTTGGATATATAACAGCGTATTGTAAGGGAAGCTGTGGAAAATATATAATGCCAGATTGATCCAGCACTCACCGGCACTATCTGGCACTGTAATAGTGGTCTGAAACAGTTACTGCTCATCTACTCAATCTTACCTATGTTGCTCAAAATAGTGCTTTTCTTGCTTTATGAACTCCATATGCTCCTGATACATTTCCCTCAGTGGAAGTTGTCTACAATGCATACTCTGTGCACTAATTAGTATCTTAACTATTTTACCTATTTTGCTATTTTCTCCTACATATGACTTTCCTCTGTATTGGCCTGTGGAACAACTAAATATCTCATTGTAGAGCTTCTGTTTCCTGCTAAGCACACCATTCCCTGGCTTCCTATAAGCTGTAATACATCCTAATCTCTGACAATCCTCTCCCATATAAGCCAAGTATGTCATACATATCTCCCCTCTACTGGATTTTGATTGATTCTCTACCCTAGGTGCTATGTTGCACCAACTTCCAGCAGATAGCCATTGAGCCAGATGATATTACCCTCAATGCTGGACAGTGCTTGAAACTTTACACAATGTGCATTGTATTTGCCGGAATAAAGTGCTTCTGCCCCCTAAAAGGTCTGTTTGTTACATTCTTGGTATGAGAGTTGTAGAGAAATAGGGAGTTCAGTCAGTACCATATAAAAAATCCCTAAGTTGGGACCTATCTGATTTTCAGCTGGTATTCAACTGGTATTTTGGCGGTATTTAGCCTATGTTCAGCTGGCATTTGGGTTAAAAATTTAAATGCAATATTTGAGGGAAATAATGGGCAGCTAATTAACAAATTAGTATGGATGCTAGTTTGCCTAGTCTTCGCCTGGAGAACCTGTTTGCTTGCCTGCCCATCAGCTCAGAACAGAGATATAGAGAGTTGTCAATTTTGAGAAACTTGGAATTGGGCTGATGGTATTTTGCTGGCCATTTTTCAGTTTTTTTTCTTAAGGAGTTTTGTATTCACTGAAACTTGAACTGATTGTAATTGAGGTTTCAGTAGCCCCTTATATACATTTTGCCAGATCAATTGATGACCAATTGTATTTCCTGATGTAGGCTGTGGCTGATAACTCATTTGATTGCATCATAACCACCCAATAAGATCCTACTTAATATATCTATTTCTGTCTGATAAGGATTGGCTGATTCATTTGCTGACTAATGCTACTGATTTGATAAGAAATATTGATATACTGATAACCTAAGCATATAACTAATTGATTTGACTAAAAATTGATCTAACTTAAATGTTCAAGCGGCAGATCATAACAACTGTGCAGGCTATAGTAAGAGGTCCGAGGTATGTTAGAAGATCTGTCAAGTGCACCTGCTTCATTTTGTGCCATAGTGGGTTATTATGACACCTACTGAAAGATATTCTCATTCCTATATTTTGACTTGCCTGTTTTTCTATTGCACTTATTTTAACTTTAACCCATTTAACTTATCTAATCAGTAATATACACTGAGCTGGCTAACTCTGTTACATTCTTATTTTTTAAGTTACTCCTTACATTCTTTAAGACTACTGAATGTTAATGCTTCCCTAATTGGTAAGAGCCCATGCCAGTACCTGTGACACATGACCAAATCACAGCACAAGGTAACCAGTATGGCTAGGTGTGGATAAAGAAGTAACAAGTAGCCAGCAAGATATTGTTGTCACAGTGGAAACTGATGAGTGCTTCAATAAGGCTTGCATGACAAAGCACTACAATGATCTTTGTAATGCTTTCTATACTTTTGTAATTCTTTGTGACTAAGAGGCTTGTCACAATAGCCACATGGTCTTTTTCCTCTTCTCTTGTTGTATTGAATCAAAGTCATCTATGTTGAATGGCAATCAGCTTGGTATTTGGCAATATGATATCATTTATCACTTCTTTGCTGCTGTTCATCACAGTCTAGAATAGTCTCTAACATACAAGATTGTAACTATATGAAATTAAAATTAAATGATGACCCAACAAAGTAAGCATTGTAAATAGAGTTGGGGTTTCACATGCACATATAGATGTGATACTACTTCCCCTTTAGTTTGCCTCACTTACATGTATAAGCTCCTCAAAAATGGATCAAAGTTGTCTTGTTCCCAGCCAAATCTCACCTCAGATAGCAGCACAAAAGCATTTGGACAACTGCTACCCTATGAAAATTTATTGTGATGACCCCATCAAAAGCACATCACAAATTCTAGGTCCTGTGACTAGGGGGTATTGATTCCATTTGGACACTGTGCAAGGACCATCAAGAAATAACTGCACTCCAGATATCATAAAAAACTTAGTCAGGATTTTTCAGCACATCAATAAAAAAGTTGCTTTTGATTGGTTCTCCAGCAATTTTTGCACTCCTCTGATCCCAGACACTCTATCATGTCCTATGTTTGTGTGTGCAATGATTGGCCATTTCCTCTTTTATACAGTCCCTGCTACCTGACTCAACTATTTCTCTTGCATTTCCTGCATACAAGTTGATTTATTTCTGTTGAAGCTTCAGTTGTACCTCAACTTCCAATTTTATTGACCTATGTAAGTCCCTATACCCTACACAAAGAATAAGCCCAACCTTACACCCAACAAGTACTCCATAAAAATTCACCACTCAATAAGTATTTATGCTGTAACTGACTGTTTTCACAACTTTGGCAGAAACCCTACAGCTTTCTGCTAATGTTCATTCTCTGGGTCCCTTGTATCCTGGTATTCAGCCAGCACTGCAAGGTCTATCTTCTCATATGCCAGTCTTTTGTAACATGTACTTGCAATGTCAAGTGCATTTTCTTGAGCACTGCTCTTGAAGAAGTGCTGCAACCTCTTGGTGAATCAATCAAAAGCCACTTTTGTATTGTTGTGATGAAAAAATACCAAGTTTTTTATGATATCTGGGGTGCAATTATTTTTTGATGGTCATTACATGGTATTATGATGGGATCAATACTTCTTAGTCATGGGATTAGAGTTTGTGATGGTCTTTTGATGGGATCATCACACTATTTTTCATAAGGGGAGTTTGTGGCAGGACTTGAGTGGCTATACTACAAACATAAAGCTGAATGGGTAGATCTCTACCACCAATGTATTCATTCTCTACTCCATGTTGCTATATGTGTGGAGAATATAGGGCCTTGGTTCACCTTTTTAGAGTTTCCTATGGAACAGATGCATAGGGAGATAGGAAGGCAAGTCAAGTCACAGGTGCCACCATATCTCCATTTTGACATGAATATAACTTTCCAGTACATCAGGTACATGAAGAGTGAGCACATGGAGGACAGCTAGGAAGATTTCACAAATACTGGGTCCAGATGTGTGCAAGCCCTTTGCATTAAGAAGCTAACCCACTTGAATGCATGGGTAATTGGTAGAGTAATGCAAGGTTGGGCTTACATAACAAGTAACTAAGATAATTAGGACAGCCTTACCCAAGTATGTTGGGTATCTCCTAATCAGAAGTCAAATTCTACACTTTGAAATACAAAATCACACAATCATGAACAAGAGCACCTCTCTAAGGGGGACTAGAATCCAGCTGGGAGAATAAATAAAGTGGCCAAGTACCAAAAGGTATTTTGTTGTGCAGTATTATGATTAGTTTGGGGCTTGTTCTACAATGTAGCGGCTAATCAGTAATATACAACAATTTCCAATAAGCTAATACTGAAATAGTGTATTGGGAGTTTGATATACCAATAGAAGATATAACTTTCACTAATATCCTCAATTTTAGGCTTAAAATATACAAAAGGCAGTGTTTCTCACTTCTACATCAGTGTTCTGACCTTCTGTTGACTAATGGGCTAATATACATTTATGGTTGCTTTTCTTCATCTTGAAGTCACTTTCCTTTCAGAGAAAACATTGCCCAATATGGAAATTCTAAACTTCTCTTTAACCTAAAGGTGTGTATTGTAGTAGTCTCTAAAGGTGTCTTTGGACCTATAGGGGTGTCTAAAAGGGTGTCTTTAATGTAGATGGGCTTCTTGTAGTGGTCTCTAGGGTGGACTTTACAATGAAGGGGTGCTCAAAGGGACTACTATAGAATAAAGAGGTTTCTTGAAGAGGTCTCTGAGGGGGTCTTGAGACTCAAGATGTGTCTAAATGGGTGTCTTTGGAGTAAAGGGGTTTCTTAGAGGGGATTTTTCCAACACAAAAGTGGTAGTTTTCTTTTAGAACTTAGATTGGATTCTTGTGAGTTTTGCAGTCTCTTTACTGAAGTAGTACCAATCAAAGCCAGAATACTCAGCAGTGCAAGTGATGCAGGGGAAATCTTAGAACCTTGAAACTTGTAATTGTAGTGTTGAGATTCTGGAAAGAGAGGCTCTCTTTTTATTTTTCAGCTGGGGAAGTCATATATAAGAAAATTCTGAAGGATCAAAGTTTTTGGGCAATTGCGCAAGCAAAACACATGATTTAAAGCTGAAATTCTGTGGTGGCACAGATTGGAAATATGCTCAGCACCTGTAAAGAACTTATGTGATATGATTGGCTGGTTCAATAGTTACACACATCTAAAGTCATCATAGGAATCTTAGCAATAGAGGCCTAGTATATTTAATAATTGGACTCCTCTGATTGTAACATCTTAAGTACTGCATCAAATGAGCTGTAATCTGAAGCATGAGTTGGCTACTGAGTGTTCTGCAGGACATAATATTATTGAGTGGATTGCTTGTCAGGGTCTGGAGCATTTGTTCTGCAAAGTTGGAAATTCCTGATCTTTCACTTGTGTGTTAAAATAACAATACACAATATATAGGAGTAGTGAAATATTGGTTTTGAGATACGTATCAATGGAATACTTTCCATTACCATAATTCATGGCAAAAGTAGAAGCAATCAAATATATGTTTGGATGATGCATAAGCCACCAGCACTACAAGGTATATGGCAACTTTGCAAGTGTAACACTGAAAAGCCATAAATTTGAAGTGATAGAAAGGTTTCAATCTTGGTGGGCAGAAAGCCATATTTTGCTTGATCTGAACTATATTTTGGACTGCCTCTGTGGTAGAAAGTGCTACAGTTGGCTCCTTCCTGAATTGCATGAAATTACTCCTTTACAGTAACAAAAGGTGTATCCAGTGGTGGATCCTCTGTCATCTAAGTTTTGTCCCTAATCAGAATTGATAAATCATACAAGATGTAGTTCTGAACTCCTATAAATATACCTTAAGCAGATATCGGTGATCCTGTTTAGGTACCTAAAAATTTGCTTAACAGCTGCAATATGATCAAATCCATAGTCCTGATTATGCTGGCTGACAACCTCCACTGCATATAAGATATCTAGACATGTTCTAAGTATGGTATACATCAGACTGCCAGCTATAGATGAGTAAGGATGGTCAGGACCTTCAGATGGCACCAAGCTCTCTTGCTTTGATTGAGTTTTGAACAAGCTGAGGTTTATAACCCTTGGGGTAATTGCCAATTTACAGTCTTCCACTTGATACTTCCTTAGAATATCTTGAATATACCTGTATTGGCTTAGGGTGATAGTCTGAGTAGTAATGGCTATGGAGAACTTTATCCCTGAGTAATAATTGGGTTCTTCTAGATCAGATAATCCAATCTCTTTGGACAGGCTTGATTAAGTCTCTTCCAGTATTACTAGTTTATCAATTGCTATATTAGGATCATCCACATGCAGATCTAAGTGAGCTAAAGTTGCTAAATCTGGCTTATAGAGTATGCTATAGTCCGCATTACTCCTTATAAAACTCAGAGATTCCATATAAGTATCTATCTTGCATATCCATGCTCTTGATGATTAATTGAGTCCATATAAAGACTTTTTAAGCTTGCAGACCAAATGGAGGTTATCTTGGTCATCAAGCCCATCAGGCTGGTCTAAATACTCATCCTCATTAGGTTCTCCACTCAAAATGCAGCTTTTACATCCATTTGATGTATAAAAAACTTATATTTGGCTGCTATAGCCAGTATTAATCTGATGATTTTATGATCAGCCTTGTATTTTGTCTTAAAGACCCATTTTACATAATTAATTTTTGGTTGCTTAGTAATTTGACTAAGTCCCAAGTTTAATTTTCCTTCAGGACCAGATACTCCTCAGTCATTGCAAATCACCCAAACTTTGTCTTAGAGCTGTTTGGTGCCTCTTTTCCAGTCTGGGGCTCATCTATATGGACCAAATAGGCAAATGCTAAGCTTGAGCCTTAATTCTCATAGTAGTTTGGACTATTTGTTGCCATGGATTGCATTGAAATGGATTGCATCCCATCAATTGCAGATTTCCTATTGGATCATAGACTTGTGAGTAAAGCACCAATAAAAATACTGAGTCATTGTTTGAGGATAATTTTTGCAGCATAGTGATGGAATACATGGCAATTGATGGTGATTTAATCATAATGTATAGAAAATCAGATAAATAAAGCCAATTGAGCCAAATCAATTCAAATGACCTCAGCCCAATCACCTACCAATCTTAATATGACTTACTCATCTGAATGGTCTTTTCTCATCAACCCCTTCACTACCATCGGATTTCTTTTTGATACACTAGAGGAGATCTATACCAAGTACTGTGGACCACTTACCCCAATCTACTTGTTACAAGTCTTGGTATAAGAGTTGTAGAGGAATAGGGAGTTTAGCTAGTATTGTATTCACTAAAACTTGAACTGATTTTTATTGAGGTTCCAGCAGCTCCTTATTTACATTTTGCCAGATCAATTGCTGACTAATTGTATTTCCTAATGTAGGTTGTGGCTGATGACTCATTTGATTGCATCATCATCACCCAATTATATCCTACTTAATATATCTATTTCTGTCTGATAAGGATCTGCTGATTCATTTGCTGACTAATGCTACTGATTTCATAGATAATACTGATATACTGATAATCTAAACATATACTAATTGATTTTGACTAAAAACTGATCTAACTTAAACATTCAAGCGGCAGATCATAACATACTCAAGGAGATCCCTAGTTAAGCTTCTCTGCTATTACAAGAACTATTGTCCAAAGGGTTTCATCCCACCATCCATGGCAGCAAAAGTCCCAGAAGCTTTTGTTTCCAGCTGACCACAATAGAGAACCCCCTTGCAGAGGGTATGAATGACTTAGTGCAAGCTTGGAATAATAGGTTCAGAAGCTGTAATAGACTTCCAAATCCCAGAGTTTTCAACAATAGGTTCCATATAAGGAGTGTTTTAAATACCTTCCCAGTCAGGATTAACAGACCATCTAGAGAGCAGAGGCACTTTTATTCTGGCAGACTTAGCTTTTATAGGAGAGGATTGTCACAGGTTAGAATGTATGACAGCATATAGGAAGCCAAGGAATGGTGTGCTTGGCAGGAAGCAGAGCCTCTATAATGAGAAATTAATCATTTCAGAGTGAGGGTATAGCATACACTTGGATATCTAAAGAGATTCAGCATATTGGCTGGTAAATACGGAGGAAAGTCATACATGGGAGAAAACAGTGAGTAAGTAAAAGAGTTGAGACACTTATCAATGTGGAGAATAATTATACAAGACATCCACTGAGAGAAATGAGTATCAAGCATTATGAAGATAAATAAAGCAAAGAAACCACTATTCTGCGCTGTGGTGGTGTAAAGGTCCAAGGGAGAGATATGTCCAACACTTCTCAAGTGTCTTGTGTGTGGGGTGTTCACTGGGTGCAATAACCTTTGGCAAAAGCTTGCTAGGAATACTTGTGTTCTGTCTCTAATCTAATGTGACAGGGAATAAAGCCACCAGCTTGTCAAGGGAAAACTATTGAGCTATAATCCCCAACTTAGTTGGTGTCTTAACAAAAGTATGTGCTGGGTTCAGCATCCTTTGAGATGACAATGTACTAAAGCTTCCAAAGTCAAAACAACTGTAAACTCCACCAGCAGGGACTTGATAAGAATGCAGCTGTGGTCAATAGTTACAAAGACAGAAAAGTATCTTTGCCTGTACAAGAACAAATTTGGGAAAGAATCAAATATAATAAAAGATACATACTCTGAGTATTCCTCACAAGTAGTGCCTCCATGGTCAGTTGGCTGTCAGCACGGTTTCCTGGGAGTGTCCTGTGGTCTGGGGTTGGAAGTTCAGGTAGCAGCAGGTAGCAGTGATTGCACTAATCAACAAGTCGGTATATTGATAAAAGGGATGATGATTTTTTGTTGAGGGATAGCCTCCTTATATACTTTTCTCACTGGCTAAGTGATTACTAATCATGATGTTCCACAAGGTTCTGGATATCAATAGAAATCTTAATGACACCAGAATGACCCAAGAATGTTCCAAGTAGGTGCCGGAAGGTTCCAAGAGGCACAGCACATCCAACCAATCAGGAATCAGTATTCTGAAACCTGTGTAACATAGGGATACCGTATATGGTATAGAAATGGTAGGGATGGTGACACGGGTTGATCATGTGTCACGGGTACTGGCGTAGGTACTTGCCCAATATAGGAGCACTGATAGTTAGTAATCTTACATAAAGTGAGGGGTAACTTAAGCAATAAGGTAAGCAGGTGTGATAGTCAACCAGCTTATGGGATAGTACTGATTGGGTAAGACAAATGGCATAAAACTAAAATAAATGTAGTAGATATATAGGGAAGTAGAAAATAAGGGAATGAGCACATCTGTCAGTGGGTGTCATTGTCACCCTACTACAGTGCTACATTAGTAAGATTAAATAAAATTACCAGTAACAATATGTAACAACTGGCACTATGGTAGAAATTTTAGTGCCAGATAGTGCTGCAGAGTGCCAGATTGATCCAGTGTAGTGGGGTCACAGTGATACCCACTGACAGATGTGCTCATTCCCATAATTTCTACTTCCCTATTTGTCTACTACACTTATTTTAATTTTATCCAATTAGTCTTACCTGATCAGTGCTATCCCATAAGCTGGTTGACTATCACACCTGCTTACCGTATTGTATAAGTTATCTCTTACTTTATGTAAGATTACTAACTATAAGTACTTCTATATTAGGCAAGTACCTGCGCCAGTACCCATGACACATGATCAACCTGTGTCACCATCCCTACCATTGCCATACCATATATAAGACTTGTTTCATTGCACTGTGCCAGGGTGTGCAGCACAATCCACGGTTGTAAAGAACAATTGGGCGCAATTTTATAGCTACCAGTAGGCAGGATTGTTCTTGGCAATTTTGCACTATGTGGGACAATCTTGCACACTATGGCACAATCTGACACAATGAGGTTGGCACGGATGATCACGCCAACTTGTAATGTTTGCATCATGTGCGCAATTGGATACCGCTATAATGGCAGGTAAAATCCGGTATTTGGATATGTTTCTTCAATGTAAATGGAAATAAATGTGTATCACACTATAAGCTACACTGATACTTACCATTTTGGTTGCCAGCACTCTAATTGGACAGTATCTCAGTAGTTAATTGGACCAAAAGTATCCTGAAGCTGGCAGCCCCTGATTGGCTCATTGACTACTAAACAAGCTACCTGATTCACCATCAAATATCCCATTTTGCCCATTGAGCATGTAAATCCCTGATCCTATTGATTGGACAAGGTGTCATAGCTAGCATGCAAGCAATCGGGTAGGTGCAAAACAGATCCAATAGCTGCACTGGTATTACAGATGATGTATATATTTGCAGGATGTTTATTTATAGGGATTCTGTCTCAAATGTGAGATGACCTTGATATTACCTATATCAAAAATTTGATGATCACTGATTTACAATGGCTCCATTTGGATTGCAAAAAAAATGGGTTGTTGGGATCATTACAAGTAATAGGAATTCAAAGTGGTTGTATCATCTTCTCCTGGGTATTTTCTCACAGGGATTACTACTGAAGCATTTGGTAGTGACTCACTTTGCACACCTATACTACTTCCTGGCAGACTATTATCTTGGCTACTTGTGTAGTTGTGGTCAGTATTTTGCCTCCTAGTTAATGAGTGTGATGCTGCAGCTTGGCCACGCTGAATTACTCCGACTGAACCAACTGAACCGGTCTGGAGTGCCATGCAATGACACGTTCTTTTACTTGCTAAGGGCTCTGGTAGTTGAGGCACTTCATGTTGGTCATCATCAGTCAGTTCACCGGAAGTAACTTGCTGATGGTCAGGCAAAATGGCACACGCAGGCGTGACTTCACACATTGAGATAGCCCTTGGCTGAGCTCTATGTGATGCTGCATGTTGATGCAACTTGGTCCACTCCAATGGACCTATATCTAAATGAGCAGTTTGGCAAGTTCTAGTAGTTTTGCTCTGAAGCACGTGTGTTGACTCAATGCAGGGCGTTCTGGTAAAGGGTGTTGGCATAGTCTGGACTGACATGTGCTGGCATGCTGTGGTTGCAAGAGATGGCAAGGAATCCAGCAAGGCATGCTGGCACAATCTGGACAATGTTACTTGTGGTCTGTATTCTTCCTCCTGAAGCTCACCATATGATTCCTCAAGGTAATCACTTACCCTCTGTCTGATACCTTGAAGCTGTTGCCTGTATGAGCACTGTACATATTGCTCTTGGAAGCCACTTAGCTCTACTAATATATCACTTAGTACATTAGTCATATGAGGCAAAACTCATTCAAAATCTCTTTGGTTCCCAAAGTTGAGGCACAAACGGATGTGTCCAGCTGTACTGTGCAAATTGCACGCAAAATCAATCCTGCGTGGCTTCTTCATCAAATCCCCTCACTCTCAGCTCATTCTTGATTAAAAAACTTGTCTTGTTATATATCTTCTTACATACATTGGCTGGCATTTTGATGTAGAACTCATGCCACAGCTTTCTAATCAAATTTTTCCATCTTTGTTGACTCTCTGAGGTATCTAGTTCTGCTAGACCAATCAGTAGTGCCCAAATATCTGTATGAAGGCTCATCATAGACACTTGGGCCATACTAAAATCATTTGGCAAAAACTTGAATGGATCCAACATCAACTTTTCCGGTCCCAACTGCGCATGTGAGCTGGGTGATGGGTTTTGTCTGGGTTGTACTAAAGATGAGTTGAGACTTGGCATGGGGACCATAGCAATGGATTTGGATACTTATACAGCAGTATATTGGCATCAACCTGGTCTTATATGCAATATATATGAAAACTAATGTGATTGTTGAGTTTTCCATATATTATGCATGATGCATCATGGATTTCATTGACACAGATCAGATCAAATCAATTGCAGATTTCCTATTTGATTATAGACTTATGAGTAAAGCATCAATAAAAGTATCAAGGCATTGTTTGTGGATGATTTCTGCTACATAATGATTGGATACACGGCAACTAATGGAGATTTGATCATAATGCATTAAAAGTCAGATAAATAACGCAGATTGCGCCAAATTGATTCAAACCACCTCCATACAATCATCCACAAATTTTAATATGACTTACTCATCTGAATGGTCTTTTCTCATCAATCACATCACTACCATTGGATTTCCTTTTGACACACTACAGGAGATCTATTCCAAGTACTGTGGACTATCTACCCCAATTTACTCAAGGAGATCCCTTGTTAAGCTTCTCTACTGTTACAAGAACTATTGCCCTACAAGGTTTCATCCCACCATCCATGGCAACAAAAGTCCTAGAAGCTTTCATTCCAAGCTGACAGCAATGGAGAACCACCTTGCAGAGGGTATGAATGACTTAGAGCAAGCTTGGAATACTAGGTTCAGAAGCCCCAATAGACTTCCATATCCTAGAGTGTTCAGCAACAGGTTCCATATCAGGAGTATTTTGGATACCTTCCCAGTGAGGATTAACAGACCTTCTAGAGGGCAGAGGCACTTTTATTCTGGCAAGTACAAGGCATACTGTGTGAAGTTTCAAGCGCTGTCTGACATTGAGGGTAACATCATCTGGTTTGGTGGGCCATTTGCTGGAAGTAGGCATGACAAAGCACTCTGGGTACAGAATCATCCTGAATTCAGTGGAGGGGAGAAATGTATGGCAGACTTAGCCTATATAGGAGAGGATTGTCACAGATTAGGATGTATTACAGCTTGTAGGAAGCCAAGGAATAGTGTGCTTAGCAGGAAGCAGAAGCTCTATAATGAGATATTTATCATTTCAGAGTGACGGTAGAGCTCACACTTGGATATCTGACAAGATTCAGCATATTGGCAGGTAAATACAGAGGAAAGTCATATATAGGAGAAAACAGCAGAATAGGTAAAATAGTTAAGATACTTATTAATGCACTGTATGCTCATACAAGAAGACATTCACTGAGAGAAATGTGTCTGGAGCATTATGAAGAGTAAATAAAGCCAGGAAAGCACTATTCTGAGCAACATAAGTAAGATTGAGTAAAATTACTAGTAACTGTATCATACCACTGGCATCATGTTAGAAATTATATTGCCAGATAGTGCTGTAGGGTGCCAGATTGATCCAGCACTATAAACAGGCTGACACTAAGTGGCACTATGAAATAGAAAAAGTCTAATGCTCATGAAACAAATGAAGTGCATTCTGCTTAGCCTTAGGTTCCTGATGGTCCCGCAGTATGCTGGTCTTGAGGTGTTGGTATGGTAGACTTCTAACTGCCTCTGGAATATTAGCCCATTCTTCATCATTGCACTCAATGGCTTCACAGATCTTCAATGTCTTTTGACTTTTAGGCTTTGGTATAAATGCTACAGCTTCACCTTCCCATGCTGGAATAGGTTTTTCTGTGGGCTTCATCTTTGGATACTGTTGATATGCTTTGAAGACTATACAGTGTTCCTCTGCTATCACATTGGGAAATGACTCAATTCATGGCAGTGACACTGAGCTAGTTGAGTTCCTCATTTGCAGCAAAGATACTGCTTTCTCTATTTGAGATATTGATTGATCTACACCTTATTCCACTCATCTTGTTTATTAACTATTTTCAGATTTCTCTGCACCATTGCTTCTATCCTGTCAGCCACTGCACCTAATTACCTCATTAATGCTTTGGTATGAGCTGACATAATACTTCCTAATTCAGGTGGTGGTGAAGCTACAACAGCCACTTGCTGATTTTCAGCTGAAGGCACTGCTTTTGCTATATTCTCATTTGCCTCAGCCTTATGGTCAGCCAAGGCTCTGCAGAGATTCCCAATTGCCCACTTGACTAAGAGCCTGAGGAGTCCACATTATTACCTTCAGTGAGTACACTGTCCACAGGGCCATTTTGGTTGTACCCCTACTTTTGCACCAAGTATCAAAGCAAGCTGTTGTCCAGCTGCTCTTCTGCTGCTGTCAGTTGCGGGGTTTGGGTGAAAACTGGACAACTTTACTTTGTTTTTGGCAGCATATATATGGAAGTGAGTCAAACCAAAAGGGAAATGGTGTTACATATACATGGGTATGTGGTGCCATAACATCATTTATAATACTAACAATGGTGGGTCATCATTGAATCTTACATTCATGTAGGTGCAATGTCTCAAATACAAGACTGTCTCAAATTCACATGAGTATGGACCAAAAAGTGATATAATAGCATTATGTTATTGAAGGTCAAGCTGTTTGCCCCATGGACATGACTTATTTGATCCAACACCACAAGAAAAGAGAAAAAAGACCAGGTGGCTACATCCAAAAATGCTACCATTGCAACATGTCCAAATTGTCAGGAATCCACTACCATTGGGGGAAAACATTTTTCACACTCTGGATATATCCTGGTTATACACAGTATAAGGAAGCTCATGCAGTCCAACAATTGTTGTGTAGCTATAAAGTGCTGCACTTAATATCAATCAAGTACCACCATATCCAACATATTTGATGGCATACAATACAAATAGCAAAGAAGCAAGGGCTAATTTGAGGATATGTATGACCATGCCTTTGCCTTGACACTTGATGGCTTCTCATTAAACAAGAACACTACCAGCAAATCCTGCCAGCCACTGATTCTCATTAACCTGAATCTGCCACTTATCTTACAGTATCAGAGCCAAACTCTGATGGCAGTCCCACTGATATCTGGGCCTAAATCTCCATCCATCCTGGAGAGCTACCTGTATCTATTGCTGAATGAGTTTTGTATGCTTTCCAGCAGAATAATAGTAAGTGGCCATCATGTTAAAGCACATATTACTCTTGGCATTGGAGGTACCCCTGTCATCAGCAAGAGAGCTGGCATTCCTGGGTACAATGCAGGGTATTGCTATTGAATGTGTGAGATACTGGGCACTTACTCCATAATGCACACATATTATTATTACCCAAACACCAACACCAAGAATATCATCAGCCTACAGAGAGAGTGTACAGAAGTCAACATGCAATTGCAGCAAAGTTGACAAGCTATAAGCCAGTGGCCAGAATATTGATCAATTGAAAACCAGAGATGCTTACAATATAGGGTATCTGCTGAAGCAAAAGCTTTCCACCAGGAGAATGCATTTGCTTTTCAACAATCTCCCTATACCTACCACTAAGTTGCACATGGGGCAATTCCAGATAAATCAGTCCTTTGAGATACCAGAGGAATTTGAAATAATTGACAAGACATTGCAGAGTATTCCCTACCCTAACTACCTCTCACAGGTTCCTATCAACATTCATATGCATATTCAACAATTCAAGTGCAAGGACTGGATGAACTGAATATGTATTTATCCAAGTGCCCTTATGAAGCCATTGCTACCAGGAGTACATTGGAAGCATTGGGAGTCATATGTGGACATTGCAACAATATCTATCCAGAGGCAGATCACCAATGCCAACTTGACACATCCACAGCTATTGTGCTAGGAGCTTGTGACAGAATCTGAGCAGCTATGCTACTAACATAAAGCTGAATGTGTAGATCTCTGCCGCTACTGTATTCATTCTCTACTCCATCTTGTTTGGTCTGTGGGAAATACTGGGTCTTGCGTAACCTTTTGGGAGTTTTCTATGGAGCAAATGTGTGGGGAGATAGGAAGACAAGTCAAGTTGGAGGTACTACCATATCCCAATTGTATCACAAGAATTACCATCAAGTGTGTCATGCATGTGATTAGTTAGCACATGGAGGGCAGCCAGGAAGACTTGGAAAATACTGAGGACAGATGTGCACATGGAGACACCTATGCCCATGGCATTAAGAAGCTAAGCAGCCCCAATGCATGGTTTATCTGTTAAGTAATGCGAAGATGGGTTGGGTGCAACCAGCAGCTAATTTTTCTTGAGTAAACTTTAGACTTGTTCCATTGTACCGTTGTAGTGGGGTGACAGTGACACCCACTGACAGATGTGCTCATTCCCTTATTTTCTACTTCCCTATATCCCTACTACACTCATTTTAGTTTTATCCCATTTGTCTTACCCAATCAGTACTATCCCATAAGCTGGTTGACTATCACACCTGCTTACCTTATTGCATAAGTTACCCCTCACTTTATGTAAGATTACTAGCTACAAGTGCTTCTATATTAGGCAAGTACCCGCGCCAGTACCCGTGACACATGATCAACCCGTGTCACCATCCCTACCATTTCCATACCATATATGGTATCCCCATGTTACACAGGTTTCAGAATACTGATTCCTGATTGGTTGGATGTGCTGTGCCTCTTAGAACCTTCTGGCACCTACTTAGAACATTTGTAGGTCATTCTGATGTCATTAAGATTTCTATTGATATCCGGAACCTTCTGGAACACCATGATTAGTAATCACTTAGCCAGTGAGAAAAGTATATAAGGGAGGCTATCCCTCTACAATAAATCATCATCCCTATTATCAATATACCAACTTGTTGATTAGTGTGATCACTGCTACCTGCTGCTACCTGAACTTCCAACCCCAGACCACAGGACACTCCCTGGAAACTGCGCTGACAGCCAACTGACCTTGGAGGCACTACTTGTGAGGAATACTCAGAGTAGGTATCTTTTATTTATATTTGATTCTTTCCCAAGTTTGTTCTTGTACAGGCAAAGATACTTTTCTGTCTTTGTAACTATTGACCACAGCTGCATTCTTATCAAGTCCCTGCTGGTGGAGTTTACAGTTGTTTTGACTTTGGAAGCTTTAGTACATTGTCATCTCAAAGGACGCTGAACCCAGCACATACTTTTGTTAAGACACCAACTAAGTTGGGGATTGTAGCTCAATAGTTTTCCCTTGACAAGCTTGTGGCTTTATTCCCCTTCACATTAGATTAGAGACAGAACCCAAGTATTCCTAGCAAGCTTTTGCCAGAGGTTATCGCACCCAGTGAACACCCCACACACAAAACACTTGAGAAGTGTTGGATGTATCTCTCCCTTGGACCTATACACCACTACACCGTGCCAGGGTGTGCGGCGCAATCCGTGGTTGTAAAGAACAATTGGGTGCAAAATCATAGCTACCAGAAGGCAGGATTGTTCTTGGACAATTTTGCACTATGCGGGACAATCTTGCACACTATGGCACAATCTGACACAATGAGGTTGGCACGGATGATTGTGCCAACTTGTAATGTTTGCATCATGTGCACAATTGGATACTGCTATAATGGCAGGTAAAATCCAGTATTTGGATATGCTTCTTTAGTGTAAATGGCAATAAATGTGTATCACACTATAAACTACACTGATACTTACCATTTTGATTACCCTCACTCCAATTGGATGGTATCTCAGTGGTTAATTGGTCCAAAAGTATCCTGAAGCTGGCAGCCCCCAATTGGCTCATTGACTACTGAAAAAGCTACCTGACTCACCATCAAATATCCCATTTTGCCCATTGAGCAAGTAAATCCCTGATCCTAGTGTTTGGACAAGATGTCATAGCTAGCACGCAAGCAATTGTGTAGGTGCAAAACAGATCCAATAGCTGCACTGGTATTACAGATGATGTATATATATGCAGGGTGTTTATTTATAAGGGTTCTGTCTCAAATGTGAGACAACCTTGATATTACTTATATCAAAAATTTGATGATCACTGATTTGCAATGGCTCAATTTGGATTGCAAAAAAAAAGGGTTGTTGGGATCATTACAAATGTGAGCAATTCAAAGCAATTGCATCATCTTCTCCTGGGTTTTTTTCCCACAGGGATTACTACTGAAGCATTTGGTAGTGACTCACTTTGCACACCTACACTACTTCCTGGCTGACTATCCTCTTGGCTACTTGTGTATTTGTAGTCAGTATTTTGCCTCCTAGTTGATGAGTGCAATGCTGCAGCTTGGCCGCACTGAATTGCTATGACTGAACCAACTGAACCGGCCTGTAGTGCCATGCGCTGACGTGTTCTTTTACTTGCCAAGGGCTCCGGTGGTTGAGGCACTTTATTTTGGTCATCATCAGTCAGTTCACCAGAAGTAACTTGCTGATGGTCAGGCAAAAAGGCACTCGCAGGCGCACCTTGACGTGTTGAGATGGCCCTTGGCTGAGTTTGATGTGATGCCGCATGTTGACGCAACCTGGTCCGCTCCAATGGACTTGTGTCTAAATGAGCAGTTTGGCAAGTTCTTGTAGTTTTGCTCTAAAGCGTGCGCATTGACTTGATGCGGGGCATTCTGGTAAAGCGTGTTGGCATGGTCTGGACTGACGTGCACCGGCACGCTGTGGTTGCAAGAGATGGTAGGGAATCCAGCAAGGTGTGCTGGCACAATCTGGACAATGTTGCTTGCGGTCTGTATTCTTCCTCCTGAAGCTCACCATCTGATTCCTCAAGGTATTCACTTACCCTCTGTCTGATACTTTGGAGCTGTTGCCTGGATGAGTCCTGTGTATATTGCTCTTGGAAGCCACTTAGCTCTACTAATATATCACTTAGTACATTAGTCATTTGAGGCAAAAACTCATTCAAAATCTCTTTGGTTCCCAAAGTTGAGGCACAAACAGATGCGTCCAACCCTTACTGTGCAAATTGCATGCAAAATTGTTCCCACGCAGCTTCTTTGTCAAATCCCCTCACTCTCAGCTCATTCTTGATTTCAATACTTGTCTTGTTATATATCTTTTTACATACATTGGCTGGCATCTTGATGTAGAACTCATGCCACAGCTTTCTACTCAAATTCTTCCATCTTTATTGACTCTCAGAGGTATCTAGTTGTGCTAGATTTATCAGTAGTGCCCAAATATCTGTATGAAGGCTCATCATAGACACTTGGGCCATACTAAAATCATTTGGCAAGAACTCAAATGGATCTAACATTGACTTTTCCGGTCTGGACCGCGCTTGTCAGCTGAGGGATGGATTTTGTCTGGGTTGTGCTAAAGATGAGTTGAGGCTTGGTATGGGGACCAGAGCAATGGATTTGGATACTTATACAGCAGTATATTGGCATCAACCTGGTCTTATATGCAATATATATGAAAACTAATGTGATTGTTGAATTTTCCATATATTATGCATGATGCATCTTGGATTGCGTTGACACGGATCAGATCACATTGATTGCAGATTTCCTATTTGATTATAGACCTATGAGTAAAGCATCAATAAAAGTACCAAGGCATTGTTTGCGGATGATTTCTGCAACATAATGATGGGATACATGGCAATTGATGGAGATTTAACCATAATGTATTAAAAATCAGATAAATAACACAGATTGCGCCGAATTGATTCAAACCGCCTCCATACAATCATCCATCAATTTTAATATGACTTACTTGTCTGAATGGTCTTTTCTCATCAATCCCATCACTACCACTGGATTTCCTTTTGACTCACTAGAGGAGATCTATTCCAAGTACTGTGAACCGTCAACCCCAATCTACTCAAGGAGATCCCTTGTTAGGCTTCTCTGCTATTACAAGAACTATTGCCCTACAAGGTTTCATCCCACCATCCATGGCAACAAAAGTCCTAGAAGCTTTCATTCCAAGCTGACAGCAATGGAGAACCACCTTGCAGAGGGTATGAATGACTTAGAGCAAGCTTGGAATACTAGGTTCAGAAGCTCCAATAGACTTCCATATCCCAGAGTGTTCAGCAACAGGTTCCATATCAGGAGTATTTTGGATACCTTCCCAGTGTGGATTAACAGACCTTCTAGAGGGCAGAGGCACTTTTATTCTGGCAACTACAAGGCACACTGTGTGAAGTTTCAAGCACTGTCTGACATTGAGGGTAACATCATCTGGTTTGGTGGGCCATTTGCTGGAAGTAGGCATGACAAAGCACTCTGGGTAGAGAATCATCCTGAATTCAGTAGAGGGGAGAAATGCATGGCAGACTTAGCCTATGTAGGAGAGGATTGTCAGAGATTGGGATGTATTACAGCTAATAGGAAGCCAAGGAATGGTGTGCTTAGCAGGAAGCAGAAGCTCTACAATGAGATATTTAATCATTTCAGAGTAAGGGTAGAGCACACATTTGAATATCTGAAGAGATTCAGCATATTGGCAGGTAAATACAGAGGAAAGTCATATATAGGAGAAAACAGCAGAATAGGTAAAATAGTTAAGATACTTATTAATGCACAGTATGTTCATACAAGAAGACATCCACTGAGAGAAATGTGTCTGGAGCATTATGAAGAGTAAATAAAGCAAGGAAAGCACTATTCTGAGCAACATAAGTAAGATTGAGTAAAATTACTAGTATCTGTATCATACCACTGGCATCATGGTCAAGTTTATAGTGCCAGGTAATGCTGTAGAGTGCCAGATTGATCCGGCACCATAAACAGGCTGGCACTATGTGGCACTATCCAATGGAACAAGTCTTTTACCAAGGTTACTGGATTTCTCTTGGTCACAAGCCAGATATTCCATCATTCAATGCAGAAATCTCACAAATATGAGCCAGAGCTCATCTATAGGGGGGACTTGAATCCAGCAGGGAGAAGGAGCATATTGCTTAAATACCAAATAGCTCTTTGCAGCTATTCAGGAGTCCTATGAAAAGTAATTTGGTCCCACAGGTGGATTCAATCTGCATCAGTTGTTAGGATTCTGCTTGGAGACATCAGCTTGGAATAAGTGAAAATAACTGTATGACATTGTTGCGGTGTTGATGTGCTCTACTACTATTTTAAATGGATCTAACTGGCCAGGGCATTTGATTGCCTTATATGGCAAAAAACTCAATGACACATCAATAGCCTCACAGCAAGATTATGATGGCATTATTAAGACAGTATGGTGGCCTACAGCTAGTTGTGTATCATGCTACCATACTATTTTACCAAAGGGTATTACCTTTTTCTACCTCCCCTTGTGCAATTCATATATTCCACTGTGGAATCACTCCTCTATAGTTGCTTACCCACTACTACCTTTAGTACTCCCATATAGTTCAAATCAAAAAAACTATAGCCTCCTGCTTACTAACCTCTGTTGTAAGAGTCTTGGAGATATTGAAAGTGATTTGGGAAAACAAGGAGATTATGTGGTTTTTCACTTAATGATTTATTCAATGTAAAAGTAGTATCTATACTTTTACATGGTCTTGGCATTTCTGGGTACCTGGTATTTTGGTGAAAATATTCTAAGTAAATCCCAACAAGGAATTTGGTCAATATTCTCTAGGATTTGAAGGTGATGATCTAAGTGACTAAGTTAGGTGAATACTTAGGTGGAAATACGAATTTTTACAACAGCTCCCAGTGGAAACTTTTGCTCCAACACATACCCTCTATCTTAAGTATCTCCAGTTTCTAACTGATTCCATATTCTAGCCAATGGCTTATAGCTTACCAACTTTGCTGCAATTTCATGCTGACTTCTGTACATTCTCTCTGTGGGAAGATATGGTTCTTAGTGTTGGTTTTTGGGTAATTATAATGTGTGTGGGTTATGGAGTAAATCCCCTGGATCTCATACAATTAACAGCAATACCATCCATTGTGCCCAGAAAAACTTGCTATCCTGTTGATGGCTGGGGTATCTCCAATGCAGATAATTATATGTGATTTTACATGTTGGCCATATACTGTAATCCTGCTGGAAAGCATCCAAAACTCATCTAGCAATAGATACAGGTAGCTATCCAGGCTGGACAGTGATTTAGGCCCAGATAGCAGTGAAATTACCATCAGATTTTGGCTCTGATACC
Organism: Basidiobolus meristosporus CBS 931.73; assembly: GCA_002104905.1. NCBI lineage: Eukaryota > Fungi > Basidiobolomycota > Basidiobolomycetes > Basidiobolales > Basidiobolaceae > Basidiobolus > Basidiobolus meristosporus. The sequence goes on along the minus strand of MCFE01000108.1, from coordinate 54,234 downwards.
ATAAGATAGTCAGCTAATTCAGATTGATGAGAATCAGTGGCCAGCAGGATTTGCAGGTAGAGTACTTGTTTAATGAGAATCCATCAAGTGCTAAGGCAAAGGTACGGTGTGGTGGTGTAGAGGTACTCCTGGGAGAAGCTACACAACTCAAGGTGTGTGAGGTGTCTGATGGGTGCAATAACCTCTGTGTCTAAACTGCTGGTGTCTTTGTCAATATGTCACTATGGTAAAAGCTCCTGCTTCTCTAGCTTCCTAGGTGCTCCAAGTGTCTCCAAAGGCCTCTGTGTGTCTTGTGCACTACCCTGAAAAGCTCCTTGATGGCAGGTCTGAGATGTACTGTTGAAGGCAGGTGCAGTGATCAACTGCTAATCAATAAGGTAGAAGTGTTACTGATAGAAGGGATGATTTATTGATGAGGGATTGCTTTCCCTTATATACTTTTCCTGATTGCCAAGTGATTACTAATGACAAGGTTCTAGAAGATTCTAGGTATCAGTGGAATTCTTGATGACATCACTATGAGCTAAAAATATGCCAAGAATGTCCTGGAAGGTTCTAAAAGGCACAGCACTCTCAACCAATCAGGAATCAGTAGTCTGAAACCTGTGCAACATAGAAATACCATATATGGTATTGAAATGGTAGAGATGGTAACACAGACCTAGGTCATGTGTCACGGGTACTGACGCGGGTACTTGCCTTATATAGATACATCTACTGATCACAAAGCTGAATAACATCTGGGATAACTAATGCTAATAACTAATCAGGGTAAACATCATACGGGGATAATACTGATAATATGGGCAAAAGAAGAATGGGATAATACTGATAAGATAAAATATGGATAAGTATATCATAATGACTATATGAATAAACTTGTCTGTGGGAGGTATGTTTACCCTACCACATCCACCCCCCACTTGAGCTAAAAAGTTTCAGGGAACTTTTTAGCTAACCACTGTAAGTTTGGAGAACAAAGTGCTCTCTCAGTCTTCCTCAATGAAGCCACCTGTCCTTTCTTGAGATAGAAATCTACATGATGTCATTGATCGGATATTGTTTGAGTCCACACCACAGAAGGTTGCTGTTAGTCCTGGGCTCTCTGAGTATATAGTATACCATGCTGAACCATCTGGGTAGTTCACTGCAGTTGCTCTTGCTTTTACTTCCCATGGTCTTCCAAGAAGTAATTCAAAGTTAGCCTTTGCACAAATGAATACTGGGATCTCATGGGGTATTCCTTCAATGATGAGAGGGAAGCTGTGAATAATTCCTAAAAGCTTTGATTGCCCTGAGTTGGCATCCTTCATGCTCCAATTGATATTGGTGTCTATGGGCAATAGGTCTTTGCATGGTAGTTGTTTCCAAGCCTCCAAAGGCATCACACATATCTCAGATCCACTGTCTATATGACATAGGATTTCTTGATTATGCACAGTTCCTGTAGTTGTTGCAGTTGCCACTGAGTAGTAGTGTTTCTGGCTTTGATGCAGCTTACTGATATCTTGGCTTCCTTGAACTGTCCTGACCTGGTTGCCTTGAGTTGCTTCAATTGGATGCTTTCTTATTCTGATATGCTCATCCAGAGTCTTTCTTACAGATGGTGATACACTGAGTAGCTCTCCAACCTTGATTGATATGTTGCTTCCTAGTATATGACTTGTCAGAGCCTCTGGGGTACCATTTTGCTTGACTCTAGGCTGCATGTGGTAGTTGTTGGCCTTGGCAGACTCTTGTAAAATTAATGGGGGTGATGCTTTCTTCTCAATCACAACTTCTGGCTCACATCTTGGTACTTTTGTTGCTGGGCCTGGATTAGCCATTTTTTCAGGATGGTGTCTCTTTGAAGCATAAATTGAAGCTATATGATCTTGGGCCTCTCTGGGGTCCTCATAGTCAAAGTTCAGAACTTCAGCTGGATCAAAGTAGTCAGGATCTTCTTCTTCATGGAGGTGAACCTTTCTTATTTGAGAGGTGACTTGCTTGTAGTGAACTCTCATTCCTCCTTGTCCAAATGCTGTGGATAATTTGTCACCATGCTTACTGACTATGTATCCCTGAGGACTATATAGGACATCACCTGTGGATAGTAATGACTGAAGCTCTTGGCAATTTCTCTTGGAATGGTTGGCAGAGTCACACCACATGCATGTATATTTGACTTCTTTCTCTACTGGCTTCTGACCATATGCTTTGCTGGCAAGTAGCAAAGAGAGTTTCTCTAGTTGCTGTGTCAGCTCCTGAATTTGAGTGCTTTGATTGCTGGGATTAAGTATGTCTTGGCTATCTTGGTTTTGTTCTGGGCTTGAAAGAAGCTTTCTGATTGGTGAGGTTTCTTCAGGGGCAAGTAGAATCTGCTTAGCTAACTGAAATGCAGGCAGTGAACTCATAGCTTTCACAGCAGGATTGTTTTCAATCCTTCTCACCAGGCCTTCTGGTAGTGCTCTGAGCAGATAGGCAGATAAAGTCAGATCAGTGATAATGCCTTGGGCTTTCAGTGACTCTCCAATTTGCTCAAGGCCACTCAAGTATTCTTTCAATGGTAGCTGCTTAAACTTGCTATAAGCAAAGTTTGCCAAGTCTTGAAGTGTGTAGTCAACTTGTCTCTCTCCATATTCATCAATCAAGTAGCTCTTCAAGAGGGTCCAATTTGTCAGCAGATCATTTCTTTCATATAATGAGAGCATGATCTCATCAGTGCTGTAGGGGGGCATCTCTTCAGCCATAATGGCCTCAGGTATTTTGTGGGCTCTGCAGAAAAGCTCCCACCTCTTGATGAAAGCTTTAACTTTGGTTCCATCAAAGAAAGGAGTTCCTTGCATTCCTGGTAAAGGTAGATCCATGGTCTTGATAATTTGTTCTTTCTTAAGTCTTCTAGGGGCAGTTCAGTCAAACCCCCCACGTTGGGTGCCAAATATGTGGTGGTGTAGAGGTACTCCTGGGAGAAGCTACACAACTCAAGGTGTGTGAGGTGTCTGACGGGTGCAATAACCTCTGTGTCTAAACTGCTGGTGTCTTTGTCAATATGTCACTATGGTAAAAGCTCCTGCTTCTCTAGCTTCCTAGGTGCTCCAAGTGTCTCCAAAGGCCTCTGTGTGTCTTGTGTGTTGTAAAAAATTCGTATTTCCACCTAAATATTCACCTAACTTAGTCACTTAGATCATTACCTTCAAATCCTAGAAAATACTGACCAAATTCCTTGTCGGGATTTACTTAGAATATTTTCACCAAAATACCAGGTACCCAGAACATGAAAATTCTCAAAGTTGTCCAAACAGCCCCAAACTTTGCACACATGTTCTTGGGACCTTCCTTAACCTATTCTACGTGTTTGTAATGCCAAGACCAGGTAAAAGTATAAATACTACTTTTACATTCAATAAATCATTAAGTGAAAACCACATAATCTACTTGTTCTCCCAATCACTTCCAATATCTCCAAGACTCTTACAACAGGTTATGAGCCCCGAGCTGTCACTCTCTGCAATGTCTACTACTGCTATTACTGGAATTTTTCCCTCTGCTGAAAAGTTGGATGGATCTAACTACCAAGTGTGGAAGGTGAAGATGAAGATGCTGCTACAAGAAAGAGGCCTTTGGGATATTGTCATGGGAGAAGAATGCCCTCCTAAAAACGTGGGAGAGGAAGCCTTAAAGTACCAGAAGAAAGAACAAAGTGCCTTTAACTGCATTTGCCTTAATGTCAAGGACAAATTGCTAATTCAATGCTCAAGAGCAAAAACGGCAAAGAATGCCTGGAAAGCATTAGAAGACACCTACCAGTCATGTTCAGCTGCCAAGAAAATGTATCTGAGAAGAAAATTCTTTACTACAAAGATGCTGCCAGGAGAAGAAATGAAAAATCTAATTAACAGAATTACCCTGCTGGTAGATGAGATGGAATCTGTGGGCGTACCAACTACTGATGAGGATGTGATAGTTACCATCCTGAATAGCCTGACAGACAAGTTTCAGGGCCTTGTATCAGCCCTAGAGTCCAGAACTGAAGATTTGACCTTAAATTACGTATATGGAAGGCTCCTGGATGAAGAATTAAGAAAATCAAGCGCCAATAAGAAGGAAGAAGAAAATGCTTTAATAAGCAATGATAACCAACAAAGGAGGTACCCAAGACCCTACAAAGGCAACAGCAACCTATTTTGCAACTACTGCAAAAGGAAAGGACACACATCAGACCGGTGTTTCAAAAAGAGAGATTATCAGCAAAAGAAGCCTGAATATGGAAATGCTGCAACAACTGAAGATAGACTATTCATATCTGCACTAAATATGACCACAAACAAGGATTCTCAGACGTGGTATATTGACTCTGGAGCTTCTCAACACTTTACACACCAAAAAGAACTTTTTACCCAATATCAAGAAATTCCAATTAAGAAGGTTTTCATGGGTGACGATAGAACACTTGATGCAGTGGGAGAAGGAACTATCCAAGTAAACCTTAGAAGCAGTGAAGGAAGCCATACACTGACCTTTAAAGAAGTACTCTATGTACCAGAAATAGCCAAGAACCTACTCTCTGTAAGCAAGGCCACAGCAGAAGGACTCAGTTTCAGTTTTGACAATTCTGGATGCAGGATCACTGATCAAAATGGTGCCCATATTGCTTTGGGCATCAGAGATCAGAATCTATACAAGTTGACTTATATTCCATCATATCTGGAAGCCAATATAAGTAACTTAAATGAAGAAACACCAATGCTTTGGCACAGGAGATTTGGACACATCAATTTTGATTATTTGCGTAAAATGATCAAAGATCAGCTAATTTCTGGAGTGAAAATTGATCCCCCAGCTAATTTGGAGCACTGTGAAGCCTGCATATATGGGAAACAAGCCAGACAACCGTTCAAGAGCTCTGGGTTAATCAAAACTAAGAAAAAATTAGATCTAATTCACTCAGATCTGTGTGGACCTATGCAAAATTTATCCTTAGGCGGGATGAAGTATTTAATCACTTTTATTGATGATTATACAAGATACACATGGGTCTACTTCATGGAGAGAAAGGAAGAAGCTCTGTCTAAGCTCAGGGAGTTTCAAAGCCATGGTGGAGAGAGAAACTGGTGAAAAAATCAAGAAAATACGCTCTGACAATGGTGGAGAATATACCTCAAAACTCTTCATCCACTTCTGCAAAATTCATGGGATAAAGCAAGAGACTACTGTACCATACTCCCCACAGCAAAATGGAGTAGCAGAACAAGCTAACAGATCAATAATTGATATGGCAAGATCTATGATCCATGATCAAAAATTATCCTATGATTTTTGGGCGGAATCAGTTGCCACTGCTGTATATCTTAAAAATAGGAGTTATAACAGAATACTTCGTGATTCTACTCCATTTGAAGCATGGTATGGATACAGACCAAGTGCAGAACATCTAAGAATATTTGGGTGTACAGCATATGCCAAAAAACTGGCCGGAAATCAGTCAAAATTTGAGCCAAAAAGTGTAAAATGCATATTTTTGGGCTACTGCAATGAGAGTAAGGCATACAGACTCTACAATACCGAAAGCAAAGAAGCTGATCAAGTCCAGGGATGTGTTGTTTGATGAAAATTCAAAATTTTCACAAAAAATGACATCAGATGATGACAAAAATTTGATCTCAAGTCCACCAATTGTCAGGATTGAATCAGAGCAAAACAATGAAAATTTTTTCACTCCAGAGGACTCTACAACCGTGGTTCAGCCAGAATCAGTGCCCAGGAATATCCCAGAAGTGATCATTCCAGTATCAAATGCCCGGAGATCCAATCGGACAAGAAATAGCCCAAATTACTATATCAATGAGGGTACAAACTTGGCCTATGCCTATTCAGTCCATGTTGATGAACCCCAGACTGTAAAAGAGGCCCTAAATAGCCCTCAGACGAAGTTTTGGAGATCTGCAATGACTGAGGAATATCAGGCCCTGATGGAAAATCAAACTTGGGACTTAGTCAAATTACCAATCAACCGAAAATCAATTGGATGCAGATGGGTCTTCAAGACAAAATACAAGGCTGATGGTACAATTGAAAGGTACAAAGCAAGACTTGTAGCCAAAGGATACTCTCAAACAAAAGGACTTGACTATACTGAGACCTTTGCACCGGTAGCCAAGTTTAATTCCATCAGATTAATATTGGCTATTGCAGCCAAATATAAGTTTTTTATTCATCAAATGGATGTAAAAACTGCATTTTTGAATGGAGAACTTGATGAGGACGTGTATATGGACCAGCCTGATGGTTTTGTTGACCAAGATAACCCCCATTTGGTCTGCAAGCTTAAAAAGTCACTATATGGTCTCAAACAATCACCGAGAGCCTGGAATTGCAAGATAGATTCTTATTTGGAATCTTTGAGTTTCAAAAGGAGTAATGCTGACTATAGTATATACTATAAGCCAGATAGAGCAAATCCAGTTCTATTAGCTCTATATGTGGATGATCTTATTATAGCCGCCAATAACCTAGAAACATTGGAAGAGACTAAATCCAGCCTATCTAAGGAGTTCAAGATGTCCGATCTAGGAGAACTTAGTTACTACTTAGGGATTAAGTTCTCCATAGACAGAAGTACCCAGACTATTACCCTAAGCCAATCCAAGTATATTCAAGATATACTAAAGAAGTACAAAATGGAAGACTGTAAACCGGCAGCTACCCCAATGGAGACAAACCTTAACTTGGTCAAAACTCAACCAAATCAAGAGAGCTTGGTGCCATCTGAAAGCCCTGACTTTCCTTATCAATCTATGGTCGGCAGTCTGATGTATATCATGCTTGGAACACGTCCAGATATCTCATATTCAGTGGGAGTTGTCAGCCAACATAATCAGAATTATGGATCTGATCATATTGCAGCAGTTAAGCGGATTTTTAGATACCTAAAAGGAACTGCTGATATCTGTTTAAGATACACTTATAAGGATTCAGAACAGGATCTTGTGGGATACTCTGATGCTGATTGGGGACGAAATTTAGAAGACAGAAGATCCACCACAGGATACACCTTTCTTTACTGTAAAGGAGCCATTTCATGGAATTCAAGAAAGCAACCAACCGTAGCACTTTCTACTACAGAGGCAGAGTATATGGCAGCCTGTGAAGCTACAAAAGAAGCAATGTGGTTAAGAAAGCTCTTTACAGATTTAGGCCTATGTCAAAAAACGCCTATTACTTTATTTCAAGATAATCAAGGATGTATACAATTAGGTAGAAATCCAACTTTTCATGCTAGAACCAAGCACATAGATATTAGACATCATTTCATACGTGAAGCTATAGAGAATAACTTAGTTAGCTTAGTTTACTGTCCTACAGATGAAATGATTGCAGACATATTTACCAAACCATTAGCTAGAGACAAGTTTGAATATCTTAGGTCAAAATTAGGACTAGTCAGTATGAACATTTAGCTGAGTGGGAGTGTTGTAAAAATTCGTATTTTCCACCTAAATATTCACCTAACTTAGTCACTTAGATCATCATCTTCAAATCCTAGAGAATACTGACCAAATTCCTTGTCGGGATTTACTTAGAATATTTTCACCAAAATACCAGGTACCCAGAACATGAAAATTCTCAAAGTTGTCCAAACAGCCCCAAACTTTGCACACATGTTCTTGGGACCTTCCTTAATCTATTCTACGTGTTTGTAATGCCAAGACCATGTAAAAGTATAAATACTACTTTTACATTCAATAAATCATTAAGTGAAAACCACATAATCTACTTGTCCTCCCAATCACTTCCAATATCTCCAAGACTCTTACAACACTTTTTAGCTAACCACTGTAAGTTTGGAGAACAAAGTGCTCTCTCAGTCTTCCTCAATGAAGCCACCTGTCCTTTCTTGAGATAGAAATCTACATGATGTCATTGATCGGATATTGTTTGAGTCCACACCACAGAAGGTTGCTGTTAGTCCTGGGCTCTCTGAGTATATAGTATACCATGCTGAACCATCTGGGTAGTTCACTGCAGTTGCTCTTGCTTTTACCTCCCATGGTCTTCCAAGAAGTAATTCAAAGTTAGCCTTTGCACATATGAATACTGGGATCTCATGGGGTATTCCTTCAATGATGAGAGGGAAGCTGTGAATAATTCCTAAAAGCTTTGATTGCCCTGAGTTGGCATCCTTCATGCTCCAATTGATATTGGTGTCTATGGGCAATAAGTCTTTGCATGGTAGTTGTTTCCAAGCCTCCAAAGGCATCACACATATCTCAGATCCACTGTCTATATGACATAGGATTTCTTGATTATGCACAGTTCCTGTAGTTGTTGCAGTTGCCACTGAGTAGTAGTGTTTCTGTCTTTGATGCAGCTTACTGATATTTTGGCTTCCTTGAACTGTCCTGACCTGGTTGCCTTGAGTTGATTCAATTGGATGCTTTCTTATTCTGATATGCTCATCCAGAGTCTTTCTTACAGATGGTGATACACTGAGTAGCTCTCCAACCTTGATTGATATGTTGCTTCCTAATATATGACTTGTCAGAGCCTCTGGGGTACCATTTTGCTTGACTCTAGGCTGCATGTGGTAGTTGTTGGCCTTGGCAGACTCTTGTAAAATTAATGGGGGTGATGCTTTCTTCTCAATCACAACTTCTGGCTCACATCTTGGTACTTTTGTTGCTGGGCCTGGATTAGCCATTTTTTCAGGAAGGTGTCTCTTTGAAGCATAAATTGAAGCTATATAATCTTGGGCCTCTCTGGGGTCCTCATAGTCAAAGTTCAGAACTTCAGCTGGATCAAAGTAGTCAGGATCTTCTTCTTCATGGAGGTGAACCTTTCTTGTTTGAGAGGTGACTTGCTTGTAGTGAACTCTCATTCCTCCTTGTCCAAATGCTGTGGATAATTTGTCACCATGCTTACTGACTATGTATCCCTGAGGACTATATAGGACATCACCTGTGGATAGTAATGACTGAAGCTCTTGGCAATTTCTCTTGGAATGGTTGGCAGAGTCACACCACATGCATGTATATTTGACTTCTTTCTCTACTGGCTTCTGACCATATGCTTTGCTGGCAAGTAGCAAAGAGAGTTTCTCTAGTTGCTGTGTCAGCTCCTGAATTTGAGTGCTTTGATTGCTGGGATTAAGTATGTCTTGGCTATCTTGGTTTTGTTCTGGGCTTGAAAGAAGCTTTCTGATTGGTGAGGTTTCTTCAGGGGCAAGTAGAATCTGCTTAGCTAACTGATATGCAGGCAGTGAACTCATAGCTTTCACAGTAGGATTGTTTTCAATCCTTCTCACCAGGCCTTCTGGTAGTGCTCTGAGCAGATAGGCAGATAAAGTCAGATCAGTGATAATGCCTTGGGCTTTCAGTGACTCTCCAATTTGCTCAAGGCCACTCAAGTATTCTTTCAATGGTAGCAGCTTAAACTTGCTATAAGCAAAGTTCTCCAAGTCTTTAAGTGTGTAGTCAACTTGTCTCTCTCCATATTCATCAATCAAGTAGCTCTTCAAGAGGGTCCAATTTGTCAGCAGATCATTTCTTTCATATAAAGAGAGCATGATCTCATCAGTGCTGTAGGGGGGCATCTCTTCAGCCATAATGGCCTCAGGTATTTTGTGGGCTCTGCAGAAAAGCTCCCACCTCTTGATGAAAGCTTTAACTTTGGTTCCATCAAAGAAAGGAGTTCCTTGCATTCCTGGTAAAGGTAGATCCATGGTCTTGATAATTTGTTCTTTCTTAAGTCTTCTAGGGGCAGTTCAGTCAAACCCCCCACGTTGGGTGCCAAATATGTGGTGGTGTAGAGGTACTCCTGGGAGAAGCTACACAACTCAAGGTGTGTGAGGTGTCTGATGGGTGCAATAACCTCTGTGTCTAAACTGCTGGTGTCTTTGTCAATATGTCACTATGGTAAAAGCTCCTGCTTCTCTAGCTTCCTAGGTGCTCCAAGTGTCTCCAAAGGCCTCTGTGTGTCTTGTGCACTACCCTGAAAAGCTCCTTGATGGCAGGTCTGAGATGTACTGATGAAGGCAGGTGCAGTGATCAACTGCTAATCAATAAGGTAGAAGTGTTACTGATAGAAGGGATGATTTATTGATGAGGGATTGCTTTCCCTTAAATACTTTTCCTGATTGCCAAGTGATTACTAATGACAAGGTTCTAGAAGATTCTAGGTATCAGTGGAATTCTTGATGACATCACTATGAGCTAAAAATATGCCAAGAATGTCCTGGAAGGTTCTAAAAGGCACAGCACTCTCAACCAATCAGGAATCAGTAGTCTGAAACCTGTGCAACATAGAAATACCATATATGGTATTGAAATGGTAGGGATGGTAACACAGAGTTAGGTCATGTGTCACGGGTACTGACGCGGGTACTTGCCTTATATAGATACATCTACTGATCACAAAGCTGAATAACATCTGGGATAACTAATGCTAATAACTAATCAGGGTAAACATCATATGGGGATAATACTGATAATATGGGCAAAAGAAGAATGGGATAATACTGATAATATAAAATATGGATAAGTATATCATAATGACTATATGAATAAACTTGTCTGTGGGAGGTATGTTTACCCTACCACAGCGCTTGCTTTTCTTAATTCTTCATCCGGGAGCCTTCCATAGATGTAGTTTAAGGTCAAATATTCAGCTCTGGACTCTAGGGCTGATACAAGACCCTGAAGCTTGTCTGGCAGGCTATTCTGGATGGTAACTATCACATCCTCATCAGTTGTTGGTATGCCCACAGATTCCATTTCATCCACCAGCAGGTTAACTCACTAATTAGATTTTTCATTTCTTCTCCTGCCAGCACATTTGTTGTAAAGAATTTTTGTCTCAGATACATTTTCTTAGCAGCTGAACATGACTGGTAGGGGTCTTTGAATTTCTTCCTGGCATTCTTAGCTATCTTTGCTCTTGAGCATTGAATGGGCAATTTGTCTTTAATGTTGAGGCAAATGCAGTTAAAGGCACTTTGTTCTTTCTTCTGGCACTTTATGGCCTCCTCTCCCACATATCTAGGAGATCATTCTTCTCCCATGACAATATCCCAAAGGCCTCTTTCTTTTAGCAACATATTCATCTTAACCTTCCACACTTGGTAGTTAGATCCATCCAACTTTTTGGCAAAGGGGAAAATTCCAGTAATAGCAGTAGTAGACATTGCAGAGAGTGACAGCTTGGGGCTCATAACCTATTGTAAGAATCTTGGAGATATCAGAAGTCATTGGTAGAACAAGTAGATTATGAGGTTTTCACTTAATATTTATTGAATGTAAAAGTGGTATTTATACATTTTCATGGTCTTGGCATAGCAAACAGATAGGATGGGTTAAGGAGGGTCCCAAGAACATGTGTGCAAAGCTTGGGGCTGTTTGAACAACTTTGAGACTTTTTATGTCCTGAGTACCTGGTACTTTGGTGAAAATATTCTAAGTAAATCCCAACAAGGAATTTGGTCAGTATTCTCTAGGATTTGAAGGTAATGATCTAAGTGACCAAGTTAGGTGAATATTTTGGTGGAATTACAAATTTTTACAACAAGTATAACTTGCCTTAAGGATGTGGCAAATTTTGTAATCATACCTATATTTTGAGATAATCAAGGTTGTATAGAATTAGTCAAAATACCAACTTATTATGCTAGGACCAAGCGCATAGATACAGTTATGAGAGCTTTTGAGATATTGGAAGTGACTGGGAGAACAAGTAGATTTTGTGGTTTCCACTTGATGGTTTTTTGAATGTAAGAGTAGTATCTATATGTTTACATGGTCTTGGCATAACAAACACATAGGATATGTCTGGGAAGGTCCTAAGAGCATGCATGCAAGGTTTGGGGCTGCTTGGACAACTTGGAGAAATTTCATGTTCTGGTACCTGATTATTGGTGAAAATATCCCAAATGAATCCTGCCAAGAAATTGGCTCAGGATTCTCTAAGATTTATAGGTAAATACACAAGTGACCAAGCTAGGTGAATATTGTGGTGTAACCACAAAATGTGCTACACTCCCACCCAACTAAATATATATATGAACTAATCCTAACTGTGATCTAAGTTATTCATGTTGTAAGAGTCTTGGGGATATTGCAAATGATTGGGAGAACAAGTAAATCTTGTTGCCTTTACTGATGATTTATTTTATGTAAAACTAGTATTTGTACTTTTACATGGTCATGGCATTGCAAACATGAAGAATATTTTTAGAAAGGTCCTAAGAGCATGTGCACAAAGTTTGGTGCTGTTTGGGCAACTTTGAGAATTTGCATGTTCTGGGTACCTGCTATTTTTGGTGATAATATTTGAAGTGATTCACATCAAGGAAAATGGTTAGTATTCTCTAAGATCTGTATATAATGTTCTAAGTGACTAAGTTGGGTGAGTATTTCTTTATGAGAAATAATTGCAATGATCCTGTCAAAAGGCCATCACAAAATTAATATCTCTAGACTAAAAGGTATTGATCCTGTCAGGACACTATGCAAAGACCATAAGAAAATAATTGCACCCCAGATTTCACAATAAACTTGGTCAGAATTTTTCATCACAACAATATAAAAGTGGCTTTTGATTGGTTCTCTGCTAATTTTCTTACTTTCTGATCTCAGACACTCTGTCCCCTCCTACATTTGTGTGCATTTAACTGGCTATTGCCTATTTTTCACACTCCTTACTTCCTGACTCAACCATTTCTCTTACTTTTCATGTATACAAATTGATTTACTTCTGTTGAAGCTTCAGTTGGACCTCAATTGCCTATTGTATTGAGCTATGCAAGTCCCTGCACCCTACACCAACATTATGCCCAACCCTACACTCAACAAGTAACTCTATTAGAATCCATCACTCAATAATGATTTCTGCTGTAATGCTCTGTTTCCATGACTTTGGCAGGAACCCTACAGCATTATGCCAATGTTCATTTGCTGGTTCCCATACATCCCAGTCCTCAGCCAGCACTGCAAGGTCTAGCACCTCATCTGCCAGTCTTTGCAATAAATCCTTGCAATATCCAAGTGCGTTTTCTTGAGCACTGCTCTTGAAGAAGTGCTGCAACCTCTTGGTGTGCCTATTCATGTTCCAAAATTCCACCAAAGGCATTGTGATAGCCTTTTAGGTTCTGGACATTGTTACTTTGGCTGTCAGTGGGATCTACACTCTGTTAATAATGGAGGATGTGGAGACTATGGTAGACAAATTGCCTTTCCCTACAAACTCATCTACCTCACTGGAGTGTAGCTCAACTGCTGTGCTTCCAACTGTTGTGAAAACATCTGTTTTCTTTTTAGTAATTCTTCCTGACTATGATGGGATTCAGTCTGTTACAGGATTACAGCATTGATTGGCAAGAACTGCTGCTTTTTTCTTACACTTCTCTGGCTTGGGTAGACTTTTTTCCCTTTACCTTTTCCTTGATCACTGCCAGGTCTTTCACAGCTACTATGTCTGAGTTCTTCTTGTATTAAGCTACATTTTCTTCTTGATGAATGCTACTCTGAAGCATCTGTTTTGGCCTGCTTGTACCTTGCTGGCACTCTGCAGGCAACCTGTTACTTCTCTTCTGCATGTTCTGAGCTCTCTGTCCATGCTGTGATGGGCTCCTGAGGTAGCTGCTTGTTTTTATCAGTGCCAGTTCCTTCATGCTTCTTTGACTGGGTGCTTCTTAATTAGAACTACGCTTTTTCCTTAGAAAATGCTGTGCTAGTACATCTGTGTCCACCTGCTTTTCCCATATTGGCACTATCCCAACTACCTCATATCTCTTTGATGCTTGTTTGGAGCTTTTGGCCTTGCTTGTAACAGGCTCTTGAGGAAGCCACTGGTGTTTAGCCACTGTACCCTTGTTCTTCTATCTTTTATAGTTTCTGCTATTCTTGAGATACTTTCTTAACATACCAATACCAACTCAATATCCATTTACTGGTTTGGATCCAGGATAATGAGCATGGAGCAAGTCAAGCATGTTCTGCTTGGCTTTGAGTTCCAGATGGTCCCATGGTATGCTGGCCTTGAGGTGTTGGCATGCTGGACTTGTAACAGCCTCTTGAATTGTGTCCCACTCTTCATCATTACACTCAACAGCTTCATGGATCTTCAATGTCTTTTTATTTTTAGGCTTTGGTATAAACACTACATTTTCTCCCTCCCATGCCGTGATAGGTTTTTCTGTGGGCTTTATCTTTAGGCACTGTTGTTGTGCTTCAAAGACTGTATGGTGTTCTTCTGCTGTTACATTGCAAAATGGTGCAATTCTTGGCTGTGTCACTGAGCTACTTCCATCCCTTCTTTGCAGAGCAAATACTGCATTCTCTACCTCGGATATTGATTGCTCTACACATATTGTCTGCTCATCCTGTTTCAGGACTATTGCCTGATTTCATCTTTCCTATAAGCCACTCCACCTAATTGCCTTAGTAATGCTTTGGTATGAGCTGACAGCATACTTATTAATACAGATGGTGGTGATGTTATGATGGCCACTTGCTGGTATTCAGCTGAATGTACTGCTTTTGCTATATTCTCATTGGCCTCAGCATTATGGTCAGCTTGCAGCTCCACAGAAATTCCTAATTGCCTATCTGAATGAGACTCTGAGGAGTCTGCATTATTACCTTCAATGGGCACACTGTCCACAGGGCCTTTTTTGGTTGTAGCCCCACCTGTTGCACCAAATGTCAAAGCAAGCTGTTGCCCAACCATTCTTCGCTGCTGTCAGCAGTGGAGTTTAGTTAGGAACAAGACAACTTTGCTTTATTTTTTGGCAGCATATACATGTAAATGAGTCATACCAAAGGGGAAATGGTGTTACATATATGTTTGTATGTTGTGCCACAACTTTATTTATAATGCTTACTATGGTGGGTCATCATTGAATCTTACATTCATATACATGCAATAGACCTGTTCTGTAGGATAATGCCACACTGAGCCTTGAGTGCCAAATGATGCCATAGTGTGCCAGAGAGGCATCGCAGACCTTAATGTAGCCACAGAGTGTGAAGCATAGCGCTTCATCATCATGCAAAGCAGCCCCTGTATTGCACCCATTGTGCTGGAGAAAATCCATTTTCTCACCTTTTTTTGTATCAATGTTTGTGCAGGATGTGTAAGAGCACAAAAGGACTGAAGACATGCATCTAGTACTCAATACCGATGGCACTCCAAATCTAGCACCTGTGTCTTGTAACATGCCACAAAAATGCATGACACTATCTTGGCTCACTGGTACTATCTGGCACTATACTTAAACATTAGTCCTAAAGTAAAACCTATGCAAAGCACTTATAGTGCCAGATAGTACCAGTGAGCCAAGATAGTGTCATGCATTTTTGTGGCATGTTACAAGACACAGGTGCTAGATTTGGAGTGCCATCGGTATTGAGTACCAGATGCATGTCTTCAGTCCTTCTGTGCTCTTACACATCCGGCACAAGCATTGATACAAAAAAAGGTGAGAAAATGGCTTTTCTCCTGCACAATGGGTGAGAAACAGGGGCTGCTTTGCATGAAGATGAAGAGCTATGTTTCACACTCTGTGGCCAAGTTTAGATCTGTTATGGCTCTCTGACAGACAATGGCACTACTTGGCATTCATGGCTCAATGTGGCACTATACAACAAAAGAAGTCTATTAAATCCAAGCTACTGGTATTATTGCAGTCTCCCAATGGGATCTTGATGTCTATCTGGATTGGATCCACCTGTGGAGGCTGTGGTTAACATACTGCCTTTCTCTGCAAGCTTATCTACCTCATTGGAGTGTAGCTCAACTGGCAGTGCTTCCAACTTCTGAGAAAACAGCAGTTTTCATATTGGTAATTCTTCTTAGCTATTATAAAATTTGGCCTGTTCTGGGCTGAAATATCAATTGGTGAGAATTGCAGCTTTTTTCTCATGCTTCCCTGTCACTGGTTTTGGTAGTACTTCTTCTCTTCACCTGTACCTTTGTCACTGCCATTTCTTTCACTGCTACTTTGACTGACTACGTCTTGTATGGTAAAACATTTTCTCCTTGATCAATGCTGCATTTGTGCATTTATTTATGCCTTCTTGTCCCTTGCCAGCACTCTCCTGGCAACCCAACCTTTCTTGGCTGCTTGTTTGGAACTTTCAGCCTTGCATGCAATGGGCTCCTGAGAAAGCCTCAGGTTTTTATTACTGTCAGGTCCTTCACTGCCACTGTGACTGAGTAATTCCTTGTATTGAACTGTATCTTCTCCTTAATCAATGCTGCACTGATGCATCTGTTTCTGTCTACTTGTCCCTTCCTGACACCCTGCTGCTTACCTGACACTTCTCAGCCACTTGTTTGGAGCTTTCAGCCTGCTTGTGATGTGCTCTTGAGTAAGCTGCTGGTTTTCAGCCATGGGACTCTTGTTGTTCTGTCTTTAATGGCTTCTGCTTTTCTTGAAATACTTACTTTGCATACCAATGCTGGCCCAAAATCAGCTTGCTTGCTTGAGTCAAGGAAATGCTCATGGAACATGCCAAGCTCATTCTGCTTGGCCTTGAGTTCCTGATAGTCCCATGGTTTGATGGCCTTGAGGTGATGCCATGCTAAAGTTTAAACAGGCTCTTGCATATTTGCCCACTCTTCATCATTGAGCTCAACTGCTTCACAGATCTTCAGTGTCTTTTGATTTTTAGTCTTGGGTAAAGCACAACAGAATCTCCCTCCTATGCTGTGATAGGTTTCACTGCAGGCTTTATCTCAGGACATTGTTATTGCACTTCAAAGACTGTAGAATGATTCTCTGCAGTTACATTGGAAAATGGTTCAATTCTTTGCTGTGACAATGAGCTACTAGGGTTCCTTTGTTGCAGCAAAAATACTGCATTTTCTACCTGAGATACTGATTGCATTACACATGATATCCACTCATATTACCTCTGGACTATTTTGTAATTTCTCTGTGCCATTGCATCTGTCCTATCAGCCACTGCACCCAATGGCCTCATTAATACTTTGATATAAGCTAATAACATACTTGCTAATACAGGTGGTGGTGATGTTATGACAGTCATTTGTTGGTCTTCCACTGGTGTAGTTGGGTAATCATACATGCCACAAACAAGTTTATCCATTGGCTATTAATATGCACTTGTGCATATTTTGCCTTATTGGTATTATCCCATTTCCTTTACCCAAATGATTGGTATTATCTCCATTTGATGTTCACCCTGATAAGTTATCAGCATTACTTATCCCAACTGTTACTCAGCTTTGCAATCACCAGATGTATCTATATTAGGCAAGTACCTACATTGGTACCCATGACACATTACTCAGGTCTGTGTTGCCATCCCTATCATGTAATGCCATATATGGTATCTCCATACTACACCAGTTTCCAACTACTGATACCTGATTTATTGGAGGTCCTATACTCATTAGAATCTCCCAGGACCTTCTTGGAGTATTTTTAGTTTGTAGTAGTGTCAATAAGAGCTTGACAGATACCTGAAAGCTGTTGTAAGAGTCTTGGGAATACTGGAAGTGACTGGGAGAAGAGGTAGATTGTGCAATTTTTACATAGTGATGATAAATGTAAAAGCAGTATTTATATTTTCCAATGGTCTTTGCAAAAAAAGCGCATAAAATAGGTTTAAAAAGGTCCCAAGTCCATGTGTGCAAAGCCTGCAGCTGTTTGGACAACTTTAATAATTTTCATGTTCTGGGTGCCTGATATTTTGGTGAAAATATCCCAAGTAATTCCCAACATGGAATTTGGTCAGCATTCTATAAGATTTGTATGTTATGATCTAAGTTACTAGATTAGGTGACTATTTAGATTGAGTTACAAGTTTTTACAACACCCCCACTCAACTAAATGTGCATACTGACTGGCCATGATTTTAGCCTGAGATATTCAAATTTGTCTCTGGCTAATGGCTTGGCAAGTATGTCTTCAACCATACATCTGTAGAACTCTAAACTAAGCTAGCCAAGTCATTCCTTATTGCTTCAGGTATAGCACGATGTCTCATAAAATTGTTCCATTGGATAATACCATATAATACCAGTCTGTTCATAGTGCTGGATCAATCTGGCACTCTATGGCACTATCTGGCACTATAACTTCTACTATAATGCCAGTGGTAGGATATAGTCACTAGTAGTTTTACTCAATCTTACTTATGTTGCTCAGAATAGTGCTTTCATTGCTTAATTTACTCTTCATAATGCCCCAGACATATTTCTCTCAGAGGATGTCTTCTTGTATGAGTATACTTTTGATTAATAGACTTGTTCCGTTGGATAGTGCCACATAGTGCCAGCCTGTTTATGGTGCCGGATTGATCTGACACTCTACGGCACTATCTGGCACTATAATTTCTACCATGCTGCCAGTGGTATGATACAGTTACTGGTAATTTTACTCAATCTTACTTTTGTTGCTCAGAATAGTGCTTTCCTTGCTTTATTTACCCTTCATAATGCTCCAGACACATTTCTCTCAGTGGATGTCTTCTTGTATGAACATACTGTGCATTAATAAGTATCTTAACTATTTTACCTATTCTGCTGTTTTCTCCTATATATGAATTTCCTGTGTATTTACCTGCCAATATGCTGAATCTCTTGAGATATCCAAATGTGTGATCTACCCTCACTCTGAAATGATTAAATATCTCATTGTAGAGCTTCTGCTTCCTGCTAAGCACACCATTCCTCGGCTTCCTATAAGCTGTAATACATCCTAATCTCTGACAATCCTCTCCTATATAGGCTAAGTCTGCCATACATTTCTCCCCTCTACTGAATTCAGGATGATTCTCTACCCAGAGTGCTTTGTCATGCCTACTTACAGCAAATGGCCCACTAAACCAGATGATGTTACCCTCAATGTCAGACTCTGCTTGAAACTTCACAAAGTGTGCCTTGTACTTGCCAGAATAAAGTGCCTCTGCCCTCTAGAAGGTCTGTTAATCCCCACTGGGAAGGTATCCAAAATACTCCTGATATGGAACCTGTTGCTGAACACTCTGGGATATGGAAGTCTATTGGAGCTTCTGAACCTAGTATTCCAAGCTTGCTCCAAGTCATTCATACCCTCTGCAAGGTGGTTCTCCATTGCTGTCAGCTGGGAATGAAAGCTTCTAGGACTTTTGTTGCCATGGATGGTGGGATGAAACCTTGTAGGGCAATAGTTCTTGTAGTAGTAGAGAAGCTTAACAAGGGATCTCCTTGAGTAGATTGGGGTTGATGGTCCACAGCACTTGGAATAGATCTCCTCTAGTGTGTCAAAAGGAAATCCAGTGGTAGTGATGGGATTGATGAGAAAAGACCATTCAGATGAGTAAGTCATATTAAAATTGGTGGATGATTGTATGGAGGCGGTTTGAATTGATTTGGCGCAATCTGCGTTATTTATCTGATTTTTAATACATTAGACTTGTTCCATTGTGCCATTGATCATGGTGCCAGAAAGTGCTGTATATTTTGTTATTAATTTGATATTTTAGGGTCATATGCATGTCAATTTTGATCCCAATTTGGCACTATATGGCACCATCTGGCACTCTGTAGCATGATCAGGCACCATCTGGCATGCTATGGCACTATTGGGCACTATGATCAGCTGGAATGATGGAACAAGTCCATTATGGTTAAATCTCCATCAATTGCCATGTATCCCATCATTATGTTGCAAAAATCATCCGCAAACAATGCCTTGGTACTTCAATTGATGCTTTAATCATAGGTTTATAATCAAATAGGAAATCTGCAATTGATGTGATCTGATCTGTGTCAATGCAATCCAAGATGCATCATGCATAATATATGGGAAATTAAACAATCACATTAGTTTTCATATATATCTCATATAAGACCAGGTTGATGCCAATATACTGCTGTATAAGTATCCAAGCCTGTTGCTATGGTCGCCATACCAAGCCTCAACTCATCTTTAGTACAACCCAGACAAAACCCATCCCCCAGCTCACAAGCGCGGTCCGGACCAAAAAAGGGGATGTCAGATCCGTTTGAGTTCTTGCCAAATGATTTTATTATCGCCCAAGTGTCTATGATGAGCCTTCATACAGATATTTGGGCACTACTGATTAATCTAGCAGAACTAGATACCTCAGAGAGTTGACAAAGATGGAAGAATTTGAGTAGAAAGCTATGGCATGAGTTCTACATCAAGATGCCAGCCAATGTATGTAAAAAGATATATAACAAGACTAGTATTGAAATCAAGAATGAGCTGAGAGTGAGGGGACTTGACAAGGAAGCCGTAGGGGAACAATTTTGCGTGCAATTTGCACAGTACGGGCCGGACGCGTCTGTTTGTGCCTCAACTTTGGGAACCAAAGAGATTTTGAATGAGTTTTTGCCTCAAATGACTAATGTACTAGGTGATATATTAGTAGAGCTAAGTGGCTTCCAAGAGCAATATACACAAGACTCATCCAGGCAACAGCTCCAAAGTATCAGACAGAGGGTAAGTGAATACCTTGAGGAATCAGATGGTGAGCTTCAGGAGGAAAAATACAGACCACGAGCAACATTGTCCAGATTGCGCCAGCATGCCTTGCTGGATTCCCTACCATCTCTTGCAACCACAGCGCGCCGGCACACGTCAGTCCAGACCACACCAACATCCTTTACCAGAACACCCCACATCAAGTCAATGCGATTGAGTCAATGTGTGTTGACCCAATGCGCGCACTTCAGAGCAAAGCTAAAAGAACTTGCCAAACTGCCCATTTAGACACAGGTCCATTGGAGCGGACCAAGTTGCGTCAACATGCAGCATCACATTGAACTCAGCCAATGGCCATCTTAATGCGTCAAGGCACGCCTGCGTGTGCTGTTTTGCCTGACCCTCAGCAAGTTACTTCTGGTCAACTGACTGATGATGACCAACATGAAGTGCCTCAACCACCGGAGCCCTTAGCAAGTAAAAGAATGTGTCAGCGCATGGCACTGCAGGCCGGTTCAGTTGGTTCAGTTGGAGCAATTCAGCGTGGCCAAGCTGCAACATTGCACTCATCAACTAGGAGGCAAAACACTGACTACAAATACACAAGTAGCCAAGATGATAGTCAGCCAGGAAGTAGTATAGGTGTGCAAAGTGAGTCACTACCAAATGCTTCAGTAGTAATCCCTGTGAGAAAAAAACCCAGGAGAAGATGATGCAATTGCTTTGGATTGCTCACATTTGTAATGATCCCAACAACCCTTTTTTTTTGCAATCCAAATCAAGCCATTGCAAATCAGTGATCATCAATTTTTTGATATAAGTAATATCAAGGTCGTCTCACACTTGAGACAGAACCCCTATCAATAAACACCCTGCATATATATAAATCATCTGTAATACCAGTGCAGCTATTGGATCTGTTTTGCACCTACACAATTGCTTGTGTGCTAGCTATGACACCTTGTCCAATCACTAGGATCAGGGATTTACTTGCTCAATGGGCAAAATGGGATATTTGATGGCAAATCAGGTAGCTTTTTCAGTAGTCAATGAGCCAATTAGGGGCTGACAGCTTCAGGATAATTTTGGACCAATTAACCACTGAGATACCGTCCAATTGGAGTGAGGGTAACCAAAATGGTAAGTATCAGTGTAGTTTATAGTGTGATACACATTTATTTCCATATACATTAAAGAAACATATCCAAATACCGGATTTTACCTGCCATAATAGCGGTATCCAATTGCGCACGTGATGCAAACATTATGAGTTGGCGCAATCATCCATGCCAACCTTATTGTGTCAGATTGTGCCATAGTGTGCAAGATTGTCCTGCATAGTGCAAAATTGTCCAAGAACAATCCTGCCTTCTGGTAGCTATAATATCGTGCCCAATTGTTCTTTTCAACCGCGGATTGCGCCGCGCGCCCTGGCATGGTACAATAGAACAAGTCTAATAAGTATCTTAACTATTTTACCTATTCTGCTGTTTTCTTTTATATATGACTTTCCTCTGTATTTACCTGCCAAAATGCTAAATCTCTTCAGATATCCAAATGTATGCCCTACCCTCACTCTGAAATGATTAAATATCTTATTGTAGAGCTTCTGCTTCCTGCTAAGCACACCATTGCTTGGCTTCCTTTATGCTGTAAGACATCCTAAGCTCTGACAGTCCTCTCCTATTTATGCTAAGTCTGCCACACATTTCTCCCCTTTACTGAATTCTGGATGATTCTGTACCCAGAGTGCTTTGTCATGCCTACTTCCAGCAAATGGCCCCCTAAACCAGATGATGCTACCCTCAATGTCAGACTCTGCTTGAAGCTTCACACAGTGTGCCTTGTACTTGGCAGAATAGAAGTGCCTCTGCCCTCCAGAAGGTCTGTTTATCCTGTCTGGGAAGGTATCCAAATACTTCTTATATGGAGCCTGTTGCTGAAAACTCTGGGATATGGAAGTCTATTCGAGCTTCTAAACCTAGTATTCCAAGCTTGCTCCAAGTCATTAATACCCTCTGCAAGGTGGTTCTCCATTGCTGTCAGCTAGGAATGGAAGCTTCTAGGACTTTTGTTGCCATAGATGGTGGGATAATACCTTGTAGGGCAATAGTTCTTGTAATAGCAAAGAAGCATAACAAGGGATCTCCTTGAGTAGATTGTGGTAGATGGTCCACAGTTCTTGGTATAGATCTCCTCTAATGTGTCAAAATATAATCCAGTGGCAGTGACGGGATTGACGTGAAAAGACCATTGAGATGAGTAGGCCATATTAAGATTGGTAGGTAAATGGGCTGAGGTGATTTGAATTGATTTGGCCCAATCAGCTTTAATTATCCAATTTTCCATACATTATGATTAAATCTCCATCAATTGCCATGTATCCCATCATTATGTTGCAAAAATTATCCCCAAACAATGACTTGGCATTTTTATTGATGCTTTACTCACAAGTCTATAACCAAATAGGAAATCTGCAATTAATGTGATCCAGTCTGTGTTAATGCAATCCAAGACGCATCATGCATAAGATATGGAAAATTCTTCAATCTCATTGGTTTTCATATATATCTCCTCTAAGACCAGCTTGATGCCAATACACTACTGTATAAGTATCCAAATCCATCAACATGGTCCCTATAACAAGTCTCAACTTATCTTCAGTACAACCCAGACAAAACCCATTGCCCAGCTCACAAGCATGGTCTGGACCAGAGAGGTCAATGTTGAATCCATTTGAGTTCTTCTCAAATGATTTTAGTGTGGCCCAAGTGTCTATAATGAGCCTTCATACAGAGATTTGGGCACTACTGATTAATCTAGCAGAACTAGATACCTCAGAGAGTTGACAGAGATGGAAGAACATGAGCAGAACATGGTGGCATGAGTCCAGCTGATGTATGTAAGAAGATATATAACAATACATGTATTAAAGTCAAGAATGCGCTGGGAGTGAGGGAATTTGATGAGGAAGCCACACAGGAGCAAATTGCTCAGTATGGGCTGGACACATCTGCTTGTACCTCAACTTTGGGAACTAAAGAGGCTTTCAATGAGTTTTTTCCTCAAATGACTAATGTACTACATGATATATTTGTAGCACTAAGTGGCTTCCAAGAGCAATATACACAGGGCTCATCCAGGCAACAGTTCCAAAGTATCACACAGAGGGTAAATGAATACCTTGTGGAATCAGAAGGTAAGCTTCAAGAGGAAGAATACAGACTGCAGGCAACAGCATTCAGATCACACCAGCATGCCTTGATGGATTTCTTACCACCCATTGCAACTTCAGTGTGCAAGTGTGGTGGTGCATAAGTCCAAGGGAGAGATATGTCTTGCACTTCTCAAGTGTTTTGTGTGTGGGGTGCTCACTGGGTGCAATAACCTCTGGCAAGTGCTTGCTAGGAATACTTGGGATCTGTCTCTAATCTAATATGATGGGAAATACGGCCACAAGCTTGTCAATAGATACCTATTGAGCTACAATCCCCAACTTAGTTGGTATCTTAACAGAAATATGTACTGGGTTCAGCGTCCTTTGAGATGTGTGGTAATGGAAAGTATTCCATTACTACAATATCTCAAATCCATTATTGCACAATGGTGAAAGATCAAGAATATGCAAATTTGAAGGACAAATACTCCAGACCTTGACAAACAATCTACCCAAGAATATTGTGTCATACAGAACACACAGTAACACATGTTTCAAACTACAGCTCATCTGAAGCAGTACTTAAGGAGTCATGACCAAAAGAGTCCATTTATATATACTAGGTCTCTATGGCTAGGATTACTATGGTGACTTTGATTGCATGTAACTTTCAAACCAGCCAATCAAATCACATGAAGTTCTAATAGGTGCTGCACCTATGTCTGATCTGCAACACTGCAAAGTTTAAATTTGTATCATATGCATTGCTTGCGCATATTGCCCAAAAACTTTGATCCTTCAGAAATTTCATATATATGACTTCCCCCTGTACTCTAAAGTCACCCCTTTAGACACCCCTTTAGTCTAAAGACCCCTTTAGAGACCCCTTTAAGAAACCTTTTTACTCTAATGATGCCCCTTTAGGTATCCCTTTAGTGCAAAGTCCACTTTAGAGACCACTACAAGAAGCCCCTTTACTCTAAAGACACCCCTTTAGACACCCCATTAGAGACTCCTACAACACACCCCTTTAGGTTAAAGGGGAGTTCAGAATTTCCTTATTAGGAAATATTCTCTCAGAAAGAAAAGTGACTTCCAAATAAGGAAAAGGTACTATGAAAGTAAATAAGCCCATTAGTGAACAGAAGGTCAGAACACTGCTGTAGAAGTGAGAAACACTGCCTATAGTATATTTTGAGCCTGAGATTGAGGATATTAGTGAAAGTTATATCATCTATTGGTATATCAAACTCCCAATAAACTATTTCAGTGTTAGCATACTGAGAGTTAATATATATTGTTAATTAGCCTCAACATTGTAGAACAAGCCCCAAACTAATCAAAATACATCACAATAGATGACAATGTACCAAAGCTTCCAAAGTCAAAACAACTGTAAGCTCCACCAGCGGGGACTAGATAAGAATGCAGCTGTGTTCAATAGTTACAAAGACAAAGAAGTATTGAAGTTTGCACAAGAACAAACTTGGGAAAGAACCAAATATAATAAAAGATACCTACTCTGAGCATTCCTCATAAGTAGTGCTTCCAAGGTCAGTTGGCTGTCAGCATGGTTGCCTGGGAGTGTCCTGTGGTCTGGGGTTGGAAGTTCAGGTAGCAGCAAGTAGAAGTGATCACACTAATAAACAAGTCAGTATATTGATAAAAGGGATGATGATTTATTGTTGCAAGATTGCCTCACTTATAGACTTTTCTCACTGACTTGGTGATTACTAATCATGGTGTTCCAGAAGGTTCCAGTGATCAATCAAAATCTTGATGAAATCAGAATCAGCTAAGAGTATTCTAAGTAGGTGCCAGAAGGTTCTAGGAGGCACAACACATCCAACCAATCAGGGATCAGTACTCTGAAACCTGTGTAACATAAGGATACCATATATTGGTATAGAAATGGCAGGGATGGTGACACAGGTTGATTATGTGTACAGGTACTGGCATGAGTACTTACCCAATATAGAAGCACTTACAGCTAGTAATCTTATATAAGTGAGGGATAACTTATACAATAGGGTAAGCAGATATGATAGTCAGCTGGCTTATGGGGTAGTATTGATGAAGTAAGACAAATGGGATAAAACTAAAATAAGTGCAGTAGAAAAATAGGGAAGTAGAAAATATGGGAATGAGCACATCTGTCAGTAGGTGTCACTGTGACCCCACTACACTGGCACCCATCAGTCCAAGCTTCACCAACACTAAAATCACCCCTCTTTATTTGCTTACCCACTACTACCTTGGGTATTCCACATATAGTTCAAATCAAAAAAAACTATGGCATCCTGCTTACTAACCTCTACAAAGGTGCACACCTGCCGCAATTGACATACTTCTATCACCTCAACTTTATGGCTTTTTAGTGCAACACTTGCTAAGTTGCCATATACCTAGTATTGCTGGTAACATATACATCTTGCAAACATATGCTTGGTTGTTGCCACTTCTGCCATAAATGCCTCCTGAATATCCTCAAAGAACTTCTTGGTACTTAGTCAGTAGATTCCTTCTCCCTGCTGGATTCTAGTCCCCCTTATAGGTGCGCTCTGACTTTGTTCTGTATGATTTCTGTATTGAATGCTGTAGAAGTTAGCTTGTGGCCATGAGAAATCTGGCATATCTTGGTAGAGTTTTTCTAATAAAAATTAGTTGCTTGCTGCACCCAACCCAACTTTGCATTACTTAACTGATTACCCACGCATTGGGGCTGCTTAGCTTCTTAATGGCATTGGCATATGTGTCTCCATGTGCACATCTGTCCTCAGTATTTTCCTACTCTTCCTGGCTGTCCTCCATGTGCCAACTCATCACATCCATGAGAGACTCAAAGGTAATATTCTTGATGAGATTGGGATATAGTGGTACCTGCAACTTGACTTGTCTTCCTATGTCCCCACACATCTGCTCCATAGGAAACTCCCTAAAGGTGAATCAAGGCCCAACATGCTCAAAACACACTGTGCAAGACGGAGTGAAGATTGGATACCGTAGCAGAAGAGATCTACATGTTCAGCTTTATATTTGTGTATAGCCACTTATCCTGTCACAAACTCCTCACGCAACAGCTGTAGATGCATCAAGTTAGCATTGGTGATCCACTTCTGGATAAATATTTCTACAATGTTTACTTATGACTCCCAATGATTCCAATGTACTCTTGGTAGAAATTGCTTCAGATCACCAATTGAATAAACACATATTCAGTTCATCTGGTTTTTACATTTGTATTGTTGCATATGTGTATGAATATTCATTAGAGCCTGTGAGAAGTACTTAGGGTAGCGCATACTCTGTGATATCTTGCCAATTCTTTCAAAATTCTCCAGTATCTCAAAGGGTTCATTTAGCTTGAAATACCCCATGTACAACTTGGTCATCACTATTGGGATATGGTTGAAAAGCAAATGCATTGCTCCCAGTGGAAAGCTTTTGCTCCAACAGATACCCTCTATATTAAGTATCTCTGGTTTTAATTTATTCCAAACTCTGGCCAATGGTTTATAGCTAGCCAACTTTGCTGCAATTGCATGCTTACTTCTGTACATTCTCTCATTGGAAAGGTGATGTTCTTAGCCCTGACCCTAAATATGATATTCTTGGTGCTGGTGTGTGGGTAATAATACTGAGAGTGAGTTATGGAGTAAAGTCCCTGGATCTCACCCATGTGACAGTAATACCGTCCATTGTGCCTGGAATAACCTGCCATCTTGCTGATGGCTGGCGCAATTTCAATGCAAATAATAATATGCGCTTTTTTATAATGGCCATTTACTGTTATCCTACTGGAAAGCATACAAAATTCACACAGCAATGGATACTGGTAGCTATCTGGGTTGGACTGTGATTTTGGCCCAGATACCAGTGAGACTATCATGAGATTATCTCTCTGAAACTGTAAGATGGGTTGTTACAAGTCTTGGTATAAGAGTTGTAGAGGAATAGGGAGTTTAGCTAGTATTGTATTCACTAAAACTTGAACTGATTTTTATTGAGGTTCCAGCAGCTCCTTATATACATTTTGCCAGATCAATTGCTGACTAATTGTAATTCCTAATGTAGGTTGTGGCTGATGACTCATTTGATTGCATCATCATCACCCAATAAGATCCTACTTAATATATCTATTTCTGTCTGATAAGGATCTGCTGATTCATTTGCTGACTAATGCTACTGATTTCATAGATAATACTGATGTACTGATAACCTAAACATATACTAACTGATTTGACTAAAAACTGATCTAACTTAAAACATTCAAGCGGCAGATCATAACATTCTCCCCTACTAAAGTTGAGAGGGTTCTCCTGAATCTCTTTTCTTGTGATACCAATATCTTGATGGTTCAGTATTATCAGCAAGTCTTGCAAGCTTGAGTCTGTCCCTATGCACTAAGTCTTCCCGGATATTGCCTTGTTTGTCCACCAGTTGGTAAGTTGCAAATGGACATTCTCTGATGATCTTGAATGGTCCTGTCCATTGTGGCTCAAACTTCTTCCGAGTGTTGTTTCTTAGCAATACAAAGTTCCCAACTGTCAATGCTTCTGGTGCTATAGTCTTATCAAATCTCTGCTTCATCTTTTCTGCACTTTGAGATACTTTGGTCTGTGCCTCTTGACGTCTTTGTTCCAGTTGCTGGTGTCTACTTGGCTGACTGAGTTCATCTTCTAAGGTGTCTGTAAGCTTTGGTTGTGTGAGATCTCCTGGAATCCTTGGTTCACATCCATAAACTAAGTAAAATGGTGATTGCTGGGTGGTGTTGTGTACTCTGACTCTGCATGCAAAGAGTGCTTGGTCTATATACTCATCCCATCTACTGACAACTCTATTTGCATACTTGGTCAGCATTTTTCCAAATAATCCATTAAACCGCTCAGTGACTCCATTAGTTCTGGGGTGATATGCCAAGGTTTTCAAGTGTCTGATCTGCTGCATTTCCAGGTAAGCCTCTAATGTCTTTGCCATAAAGTTTGCACCTCTATCGGATAAGATCTCCACAGGGCATCCAAACTTCATCAGGATCTCATGGTAAATGAAACTTGCAACTTCTTGTTCACTGGCTATTGGTACAGCTTTAGCAACTGGCCATTTAGTGGCATGGTCAATTGCTACTAGGATCCAACGGTTGCATTTCCTGGTAGTTGGCAGTCTTCCAATAAAGTCAATTCCCCATCTCTCAAATGGTCTTACAGGCTCCAAAGGGAAGAGTTCGGCAATTCTTTGTGGCTGGCCTTGATTGATTTGGCAGTTTGGGCATGTTTTTACTAGCTTCTCAATGTCTTGTTTCATTCTGGGCCACCATGCTCTGGCTTTTACAAGGCTATAGGTTCCTTCAATCCCAAGATGTCCATATCCATTGTGTAGCTTATGTATTAAATCCAGGCGAGCAACATAAGGACAATAGGCAATAGGGCTTCCATCAACAATTCGGTAGAGTGTTTCATTCTGTACAACAAATTTGCTGGCCTCATCACGGATTATCTTCTTGATATCTTCATCCACCTCATTAGGAATGGCTTGGTCCTCCAAGTACTTTGGTAATAGGCTAGGCCAATCTGATTCATGCACCAAGTTGAGTTGTGCAACTTGATCTAATCTTGATAAGGCATCAGCAACCGTGTTGTTTTTTCCAGGACAGTAGACAATCTCCAGGTCAAATTGCTGAATGTATTCACTCCATCTTGTCATTCTTCTAGAGAGTACCTTCTGAGTAAATATATACTTGAGGGAGGCATGATCAGTCTTCACAGTGCATTTGACTCCTTCAATATAGCATCTCCATGTCTTCAAACAGTGTATTATAGCAAGCATCTCCTTCTCATGAACTGGATAGTTTTGTTCTGCTGAGTTCAGTTTCTTGGATTCAAAGGCAACAGGGTAGTCCTTTCCCTCGTGTTCTTGGCTCAGCACTCCACCAATTGCATAATCTGAAGCATCTGTGCACAGAGTGAACTCTTTTCTGAAGTCTGGTATTCTTAAGCTTGGCAGCTTAGCAAGTTCATTCTTTAGTGTCTGGAAGGCAGTCTCACAAGCTATGTCCCACTTGTAGGTATTGTCTTTCTTGAGGATATCAGTTAAAGGGGCTGCAATACTTGCAAATGACTTGACAAATCTCCGATAATAGGAAACCATTCCAAGGAAGGATCTGAGTTCTGATATGCTATGGGGCTGCTTCAAATTCTTGATTACTTCCACCTTCTTGGGGTCTAAGGTTACTCCTGTGCTAGTCACTATGTGTCCCAGATATTCTACGTGTTCCTTGAAGAATTCACACTTGGCTAGCTTGCCGTATAGCTTGTTCTCTCTTAGTTTCTTCAAGACCTTTTCAATGTGCACCATGTGATCCTTTTCTGTCTTGCTGTATATCAATATGTCATCCAGGTAGATTATCACAAACTTGTCTAAGTACTCCTGAAAGACAGTCTGCATCAGTGTCATGAATGTTGCAGGGGCATTAGTGAGGCCAAAACTCATGACTAAGTACTCGTAATGTCCATATCTGGTCCTGAATGCTGTCTTAGGGATATCTTCTGGTTTCACCCTAATCTGGTTGTATCCTGACATGAGGTCGATCTTGCTGAAAATAGTGGCTCCATTAAGTTGGTCCAAAAGCTCATCAATCCGAGGTATGGGGTACTTATTCTTGATGGTAACTGAGTTCAGGGCTCTGTAGTCAATGCACATCCTAAGTGTTCCATCCTTCTTTTTCACAAAAAGCACTGGTGCTCCCCAAGGTGACTTGCTGGGCCTGATGTATCCTTGCTCCAATAGCTGATCAATTTGTTTCTTCATTTCCTCCAATTCCAATGGACTCATTCTGTAAGGTGTCTTGCTCACTGGAGGGCTATCTCCTGTGTCAATGGCATGATCCACGTCTCTGACTGGTGGTAGGCTTACAAGCTTATCTGGAAACACGTCTGAATATTTCTTCAAGAGAGTCTGGACTTGCTGGGGTGCTGGGATAGAGGAATCCTCCTGTAATACCGCCATGAGGAACATCTGGGTACCTTTTCTAAGTGCTCTACAGAACTGGGTTTTGCTAAGTTCACTTGTCTCACACACACTGGAATTGACCAAGTTGAAATCCAGCCTGGCAGGTAATAGCTCATAGGTCTTGTTGTCTTTTTGGATCTGAGTAGCATGGGTTCTCCAGTTGATTGATGGATTACAACAAAATAGCCAGGTTTTCCCAAGTACAAGGTCAAACTTGCAGTTCCCAAATATATAAGCCTGTAGGTCTTCTTCATAGTCATTGATCTTCATTCTTACTGGCTGGGTAATACGGTTGATTATGTGGGAGTTCCCATCAGCGGTGGAGACTGAAGTTGATTTGGTAGGTTCCGAGTTGATTCCAGCTTTCAAAGCAAATTGCTCTGACATGTACTCATGCGATGCTCCTGAGTCAATCATGATCTTGGCAGGTACTCCATTGATTGCTCCATTCAGGTACAATAACTTCCCTGAGTTTGAAGTCATTTGGGACAAGTACTCTTCTGTCATATGGAAGGTGAGTTCCGAGTCTTCTTCAAGCTCATCTTCCTCATTATTGTGTTCATGGGACTCAATATGGTTGAAGGTTCTTGTTGGCTGGTGTCCATTTCTTCTCTGAGGGCAGTACTTTGCAATATGTCCCTGCTGGTGGCAATTGAAGCAAAGTCCTCTCTTCTTGCATTCTTCTGAGGAGGGATTCTTCTGCATAGCGTCTATTTCCATTGGTACTGCTTCTGATTGTCTTCTTTCATAATGATTATAGCCTTTCTGACTAGTCACTGTAGGCTTCCCAACTCCAAACATAGCTGAGTCATAGTCAATGGCAATCTTGATGGCTTCTTCAATAGTCTGAGGTCTTCGGTAATTGACTTCCTTGCGAGTTCTTTCTTTCAACCCATCAATAAAGTATTCAACTTGATCCAAGGGGTCCATTCTTTCAATTTGTCCAAGTAGACATCTGTACTCATAGATGTATTCTTGCACCATTCCTTTCTGTCTGAGTGTCTTTAACTTCCTTCTTAGTAGTGTCTGCTGGTGTGGAGGTTCAAAAGCATCCTGAATTTCCGACACAAACTCATCCCAGGTAGAGATTGTAGAGCATCCCATCATAGTAGCTGACCTGATCTTGTTGTGGTACCACTGTAAAGCTGCATCTGCCAGGTAAGAAGCTGCATAATGCAACTTGCTCTCTGGAGCAATTCCTTTAGCTTTAAAAGCTTCTTCAATCTGAAAGAGCCAAGTTCCCAGGTTTTCATTGACTCTGCCATGGTACCGGTTGACCTTCACACTAAAGTTGCTCTTGACAGGGCTTTGCTGGCTCTGAGCCATGGTAGTCATTCCTTGTTGCTGTTGGCTGAGGATCTGGAGTAGCTGTTGCTGTTGGGCCAGGATTTGCTGCATGGCATTCTTCCATTCTTGATTGTCCGACATCTTGAGGGTGGTTTCTTCTTTCTTCAGGAGGGAGGTTTCTGGTTATCGCTGCTACCAATGTTACAAGTCTTGGTATAAGAGTTGTAGAGGAATAGGGAGTTTAGCTAGTATTGTATTCACTAAAACTTGAACTGATTTTTATTGAGGTTCCAGCAGCTCCTTATATACATTTTGCCAGATCAATTGCTGACTAATTGTAATTCCTAATGTAGGTTGTGGCTGATGACTCATTTGATTGCATCATCATCACCCAATAAGATCCTACTTAATATATCTATTTCTGTCTGATAAGGATCTGCTGATTCATTTGCTGACTAATGCTACTGATTTCATAGATAATACTGATGTACTGATAACCTAAACATATACTAACTGATTTGACTAAAAACTGATCTAACTTAAAACATTCAAGCGGCAGATCATAACAGGGTGGCAGATTGAGGTTGATGAGAATCAGTGGCTAGCAGGATTTGCTGGTAGAGCACTTGTTTAATGAGAATCCATCAAGTGCTAAAGCAAAGGTAGGGTCATACATACCTTCAAAGCAGCCCTTGCTTGCAACTTCTTAGCCACATCATTACATCATTCACCAGCAGATAGATTACTGGGTTCACTTGGCTTCATAAAGTGTCCTTGGCATTTGTTTCATCAGGTGTTTTCACATTGCATAATGGGATTTGACCGCGCTCATAAATGGTACTATTGTTAGGGGAAATGGGCTCAAAATCTACTAGTGAGCCTTCTTTGTCAGAGCTATCACTCTGCATGCTATATACAGAAGGCTGAGGTGGGCCTAAAGGCACCACAAACTCACCTGACTCAGTTTGCGCAAGGTCCCAAATACAGCCAGGTGCCAATACAGAAGTATCAATAGGCCAGTACGATAATGTTGATACGTCAGTGATCAATGAATGGTCACATATGACTTGGGTGGCAAAACACTGGCCATGATCCTTGTAATACTTTCTGTGCTGTCTGTGTGCTTCATGACTGAGAGGCTTGCCACAATAGCCACATGGTCTTTTTTCTTTTCTTGTATGGCATTGAGTCAAAGTATTCTTGTCCATGGGGCAAACAATCTGACCTCCAGCATTGTAATGCTATTATATCACAATTTGGTCAATACCCATGTGCACTTAAGACAGTCTTATATTTGAGACATTCCACCTACATGAATGTAAGATTCAATGATGACCAACAATAGTAAGCACTATAAATATAGCTGTGGCACCACATACAAACATATATGCAACACTATTTCCTCTTTGGTTTGACTCACTTCCATATATATGCTGCCAAAAATAAAGCAAAGTTGGCTGGTTCCTGACCTAACCCTACTGCTGGCATCAACAGAAGAACGGTTGGACAACAGTTTGCTTTAACATTTGGTGCAACAAGTGCGGCTACATCCAAAAAGGCCCTGTGGACAGTGTGCCCATTGAAGGTAATTATGCACACTCCTCAGGCTCTCAGTCAAGTAGGCAAATGAGAACCTCTGTGGAGCCACAAGCTGACTGTTATGCTCAGGCAGATGAGAATGTGGCAAACACAGTACCCTCAGTTAAAGATCAGCAAGTGGCCATGATAATATCACCACTGCCCATATGATCAAGTATGTTGTCAGCTGATACCAAAGCATTAATGCAGTAATTAGGTGCAGTGGCTGATAGGATAGATGTAATGGCCAAGAGAAATCAGGAAATAGTCCAGAAACAGGATGAGCAGATAATATGTGTAGAGCAATCAATATCCCAGGTAGAGAAAGCAGTATCTTTGCTGCAAAGAAGGAACTCAAGTAGCTCAATGTCACAGCCAAGAATTGAGCCATTTCCCAATATAACAGCAGAGGAACACTGTTCAGTCTTTGAAGCACACCAACAGTCCCCAAAGATAAAGCTCACTGAAAAACCTATCACAGCATGGGTGGGAGACAATGTGGTGCATATACCAAGGCCTAAAAATCAAAAGACATTGAAGTTATGTTAAGCCATTGAGTGCAATGACAAAGAGTGGGCTAATGTACAAGAGGCTGTCAGAAGTCCAGCATGCCATCACCTTAAGGCCAGCATACCATGGGACCGTCAGGAACTCAAGTCCAAGCAGGATGCACTTGACCTGTTCCGTGAGCATTATCCTGGATGCAAACAGGTAAACAGTTTTTGGGCCATCATGGGTATACTACAAAAGTATCTTAAGAATAGCAGAAACTATCAATGGCAGAAGAACAAGGGTGCCATGGCTAAAAACCAGAGGCTTCCTCAAGAGCAAATTACAAGCAGGGTCAAAAGCTTCAGAAAAGCGTCAAAGAGATGTCTGGTAGCTGGAAGAGTGCCAATTAGGAACAAGCAGGCAGACACAGATGTACCAGCACAACATTTATCATGAAAAAAGCCCAGTACCACACAAGAAGCACCCAGTCAAGGTAGCAGTGAAGGACCTGGCAGTGATAAAAACCAGTAGATTTTACAGGCTCCTGTCACAACAACAGTTGAGAGCTCAAAACAAGCAGAAAAGAAACCTCAGGTTGCTAGAAGGGTGCCAGCAAGGGACAAGCAGGCTAAAATAGATTCATCAGAGCAGAACTTATCAAGGAGAAAACATAGATCTTTACAAGAAGCACTAAGACAAAGTAGCAGTGAAAGAGCTGCCAGTGATAAAGGTAAAGGTAAAGGGAAAAATGTCTACCCAAACCTGAGACAGGGAGGCATGCAAGAAAAACTGCAGTTCTTGCCAGCCATCAGTTAGTTGCAGTTCTTGCCAATTAACGCTGCAAGCCTGCATCAGACTGAATCCCATCATAGCCAAGAAGAATTACCAATAAGAAAACAGCTGTTTTCACAAGAATTGGAAGTGCTGCTAGTTGAGCTACTCTCCTGCAAGGTAGATGAGTTTGCTGAAAAAGGCAACTTGTCTACCACATCCTCCACATTCTCCATTGTTGACAGAGTGGAGATCTCACTGACAGACAAGGCTACAACTGCAAGAGCTTGAAAGACTAACACAATGCCTTCAGTGGAATTATTGAACATTAATAGGTACACTAAGAGGTTGCTGCACTTCTTCAAGAGCTGTGCTGAAGAAAATCACTTGAGTACTGCAAGGACTTATTGCAAAAACTGGCAGATGAGGTGCTAGACCTTACAGTGCTGGCTGAAGGCCTGGAAGTGTGGGAACCAGTGAGTGAGCAGTGGCATAAAGCTGCTGGGCTCCTGCCAAAGTTGTGGAACCACAGCGTTGCAGCAGAAATACCTATTGGGTGGTGGATTTTAATGGAGTTACTTGTTGTGTGTGGAGTTGGGCTTAATGTTTGTATAGGGTATAGGGACTTGTATAGGTTAGTATAAATGGCAACTAAGGTACAACAGAAGTTTTAACAGAAATAAATCAAGTTGTACATGTGAAAGGTAAGAGAAATGGTTGAGTTAGGAAGTAAAGAGTGTCAAAAAGAGGCAATAGCTAATCAATGCACACAATCATGGGAGGTGATAGAGTGTCTGGGATCAGAAAGTGACCAAATTGGCAGGGAACCAATCAAATGTCACCTACAAACTATTGTGATGAAGGACTTTGACCAAGTTTCATGTGAAATCTGGGGCACCATTATTTTTCAAGGGTCTCTGGATTGTGTCCTAACAGGATCAGTACCTCTCAGTCACAGGACTTTAACTTTGTGAAGGCCTTTCAACAGGATCAGTACCATAATTTTTCATAGGGTAGAAGGTACATGTATTGCTTTCTTCACCACCTCTAAGGCTTACTTGCATAGTTCCTTCTCCCACTGCCCTTAGAACTATATTACCACCTATGAAGTTCCTCTTAAATGGATTCTGACATTGGGTTAGAGTTATTTACTGGTGTGAAAAGTGTTGAGAGGTCGTAAAGCTAATATACCATATCTGAGAATCCTTGTTTGTGGTTGTACTTAGTGCAGAGAAGAATTGTCTATCTCCAGTCATAATTCCGGCTTTTCTGCTGACTATATCTCTCCTTAAGGCACCAGTCTGATGTGTGTAGTTCCTTGTGCAATAGCTACAAAACAGGTTGCTATTACCTCTAAACAATTTTAGATACCTCCTTTATTACTTATAGTTGTTTATTAATGCACTTTCTTTTTCCTTCTTGTTGGTGCTAGATTTTCTAAATTTTTCATCAAGGAGCCTTACAACTATGTAATTTAAGATTATTTCTCTGGTTCTGCACTCTAGGGATGTTATATGGCCTTACAGCCTATCTGTAAGGCTATTCAGGATAGTACATGTTACATCCTCATTGATTGATAGTATGCCCACAGATTCCATCAGATCCACCTGCAGGGTAATTCTGTTAATTAGTATTTTCCTCTTATTCCTGGCAACATCTCTATGTCAAAGAATATTTGTCTAAGATGCATATTCATAGCAGATGAACATGACTAGTATGTGTCTTCTAATGCCTTTCAGGCATTCTTTGCTGTATTTGCTCTTGAGCTTTGAAATAGCAATTTGTCTTTTGCATTGAGGCCAATGCAGTCAAAGGCACTTTGTTCTTTGTTCTGGTACTTGAGGCTTCCTCCTCTGTGTTTTGAGGAGGGTATTCTTCTCCCATGGCTATATCCTAAAGGCATCTTTGTTGAAGCTGTATTTTCATCTTCACCTTCCACACTTGGTAGCTATGTCACAAATCTTGACATGAGAGTTGTAGAGGAATAGGAAATTTGGCTAGTACTGTATTCAATAAAACTTGAAATGATTTTTATTGAGGTTTCAGCAGCTCCTTTTATACATTTTGCTAGGTCAATAGATGACTAAATGTATTTCCTAATGTGGGCAGTGGCTTAGGAGTCATTGGATTGCATCATCATCACCCAGTTAGATCCTACTTAATATGTCTATTTCTGTCTGATAAGGATCTGCAAATGCATTAACTGACTGGTACTACTGATATAATAGATAACACTGATATACTGATAGGCTAAACATACAACTAATTGATTTGACTAAAAGCTGAGTTATCTTGAACATTGAAGCAGCAGATCCTAACATTCTCCTGAATCTCTTTTCATGTAATACCAATATCTTGATAGTTCAGTATTGTCAGCAAGTCATGCCAGCTTGAGTGTGTATTGACAAACAAAATTTTCTCATATATTCCCTTGTTTGTCCACTAGCTGGTAAGTTGCAAATGGACATTCACTGATGATTGTGAGTGGTCCTGCTCAGTGTAGGTCAAGCATTTTCCCAGTATTGTTTCTCAGCAATACAAAGTTCCCAACTGTCAATGCATTTTGTGTCATAATATTATCAAATCTCTGCTTCATCTTTTCTGCACTTTAAGCTGCTTTAGCCTGTGCCTCTTGATGTCTTTGTACCAGCTGCTAGTGTCTATTTGGCCAACTGAGTTCATCTTCTAAGGTGTCCAAAAGCTTTAGCTGTTTAGGAACTCCTGGAATCCTTGGTTCACTTCCATACACTAAGTAAAATGGCAATTGTTGGGTGGGGCTGTGCACTGTAATTCTGCAGTCCAAAAGTGCTTGGTCTATTTACTCATCCCATCTACTGACAGCTCCATTTGCATCCTTGGTCAGCATTTTTACAAGTTATGCTTTAAACTGCTAAGTGACTCCATTAGTTCTGGGGTGATATGCCAAGGTCTTCAGGTGCTTGATCTGTTGCATTTCCAAGTAAGCTTCCAATGTTTTGCCATAAAGTGTGCTCCTCTATTGGATCAAACTTCAGTAGGGTATTCTCATTACTTACTTGTATGGACTGGTACATAAGACTAGTGACTCTATTGTGCCTTTCCCAACCTTGTACTCAACTAGTAGCTTCCTCAAGACCCACCATCCCAATAGCCTTGTGCCTGCTTTTTTCCACTCCTTCCCATACATGTTTTGAGCAGTGGAGACTTCCTTGTACAGTGTAGTACTTTGGCTAGTGACTCCATTAACTCTCCACAAAACTTGTATGCATTTACTCTCTCATTTCATTAAAAACCCTCTGGAGAGATTGGGTGTGTATTGTTGACCTACAAAACTCTACCATAGCCATTTGGATTACTTGGCATCTTTTTAGTGGTGCTGCTTTGTTGGTGGGTAGAATCTCTAAACAACTGCCTCTAGTAGGCTTATTCTCATTCCCCACAAGTTCTCTAGCATCTTCAGACAATTGCTCAGTGGAGTATTTAATGGGTTATAGTCATTCAAGAATTGCAGACCCAAAACTCACATGGCCTATAAGTTTGAAATAATTTGCAACATTCAAGCACATGCAACTTTTGATCCAGCCGTGCTTAGTACACAAGCCCCTCTCTAAGTTCTACAGACCAAACTACAGCTCTTCTGCAGACTTTGACCTTGCTTGGTTTGATAGAAAAGCCCCCTTTAAGTGGCCCCATTATGTTGAAGAAACTCCTTTAGACACCCCTTTAGGTGTAAAGTCCACATTAGAAGCCTTCTACAGCAGGCCCCTTTGAGATCTCTTAAAGAAATTCTTGAGGTTAATGCGGAGTAGGGAATTTTCAAATAAGGAAGCTTGTTCCCAGTAAAGATATTTAATTGCAAATAAGGAACTTGTCCATTGTAGGAAATAAGCCAATTTGTCAAGAAAGGTCTAACAATAGCTAGCAGAGCAATTTACAGCACTTCTCAGCTGAAATTCATAAAGTACACTGAAAGTGAAAGTATTATCTTCTATCAAAATATTAAGACTCCTAAATTACATGAAATCCAGTATACACATATAGGAAGTTGTATATTCTCAGATTAGTGTCAAAGGACTTATGCAGCTATGTATCAAATCTATATACAACTCAACACATCTTGGTGTTTCTATCTGGCTCTTTGGTGATTTGGGGCTTTCTGGCATCAGAGTATTGGCCACTATATAATGTGTCATTTCTTAGATGGTTCACTGCTTACCTCTTTGATAAGCTCTTCTATATTTGTTGTTGTCTTATACTTCCCTCTATTGCTACTTCCTTGCTGATAGCACTCAGATTGGGTGAGTCCTATGGCATGAGTGTATTTTCTTTGTGAGATATCAATGAGGTAGCATGGTGACTATCTGCATTAACGTCCTAGCCTTTTACCAGCTACTTGCTACTGCTATGCCACTTGTTGGAAACTGTCTGCCATACTGGAGTCAGGCTCTTTATAACTTGACATTTCCTTGTATAACTATACTTTATAAGATATTTTCAAAGTAGTTTAATGCCAGCCCAGGACCGGTTTGCATGCTTGAATCCAGGATAGTGTGAATGAAACTGCTCCAGTACCAGATACTTTCCTTTGGGGGGCTCATGGTCCAAACCCTTTTCCAATCCTTACACAATATCATATCTAATATCAAGAGTCTACTCAATACTAGTATTCTCTTTATCATTGCATTTAAAGGCATCTTGTGATATCTGGGCTTGGGTATGTATACTATTCTCTCCCTCCATGATTTTATCTATTGTTGCACTCCAGGCTTACTCCAGTACATCATTGTTGTGCAGCCAACTTCACATGGTATTCATCTACCAAAATATTGGGATAAGCAATAATATTTGACCCTGTCATAAAGCTCTTTTAGGTGCTTTTTTCCATCCATTATATTCTATTCTTCATAGTGCATAGGGAATGTTCTACCCATGATATTTGACTATGTTGCTTCTTGCTGGCTCCCTGTTTACCTTGGACTAATGCATTTAACCAATCACACACTCTGTTAATATGCACCATCATTTGGTTATTGTATCCTGCCAACTTAGTCTTAATTGAATTTGATGATATAAAAGGGGTTGTTGATGGACATCAGCTATATGTGAAGTGGCTCTAGCATCTTTGTTTGCTTCTACATTAAAACCTTCTTGCATCTATTCATATCTCCTCCCTTGTGGACCTCCCTATGAGCCTGGTAGATGTGGATTATTACCTGCACTTGGTACATCCTCAGTATAGCTTGCTCTAGTCCTAGGACTGCTTATAGGACTTACTGCCAAGGCAAGCTTCTGAGTTACTGAGCTTTGATTTATGCTGGTTATGGTGCTTGGCTCTGATGATTCTGGCTTTCAAGTTCTTTTTGGTAGAGTATATATGCTAATGAGGCAAAATAATAGAGTATAGTGGGACTAGTAATTTGATGGGAGGTGCAACAAGCCTATATAAATTGTTTACTGTGGATTAGAGTCAACCAATCTTGGCTTTATAAGATACCAATGACTTGTACATGAGAGTATCTAAGCCTGCAACAACTCAGCTAAAAACAATATATCAGCACCATTGTGCTGATCATGAAATAAATTACCCTCATGAACACAGCTGCTTTAACAAAATAGCAAAGACAAATAGAGAAAAGACTTAAAAAAAGTTCCTGCCCTTGGAATAGTGATCCAATACAATAATAGAGATCTAGGATGGGCCTAGAGTGAAGTGGCTGACATCAAGGACCTGGGCATGGTGATGCCAGTTCAGATCTACCTTGGTCCTGGTGATAAATTTTGGGATCTAAAACCTTTATCAAAGTGACAAGAATTTTTATCATGTATATTGCTCAATGTAACAACATATGGAAGTCCAGGGCCTAGGCAAGGTAATGTAATTGAGATATAGAACCTTGGTCTAGGTGCTGAAGGTTGTAATATCAAATATTGCTCAATCTCATGAGAATTGAGATCTAAGACTTGGGTCCAGGTGCTGAAAGTTGTGACTATGCATATTGCTTAATGTAATGAAGCTGGGAGTCCAGTGCCACGGCATTATGCTGCAAGTTGCAACCTCAGACCTGAGTCCATGTGCTGAAATTTGTGATCATGGATCTTGCTCAACATTATGAAAGTTGGTATTCAGGACTTGCACCTGGTAATATAAAATGATATCAAGGACCTTGACCAAGGTGCTGGAAGTTGTAATCTTGGATATTACTCAATGCAAGGTTAGTTGATCTCCAGGACCTATGCGTAGTGATGAAGGGTGGCATCTAACAACTTGGTCCAGATGCAGAAAGTTAAGATCCTGGATATTGCTCAATTTCTTGAGCATACAAATCCAGGACCAGGGCATGTAATGTAGGTTTAAATCTAATAAATGGGTCCAGTTGCTGAAAGTTGCAATCTTACATATTACTCAATGTAATGAGGGTTGATAGCCAGGACCTGGGCTGAGGAAATAAAAGCTGAGATCTAAGACTTAAATACAGGTGATAAAAGCTGTGATGTTGTACCTGAGCTCAAGGTGTTGAAACTTGTATTGTTGGATATTACTCATTTTAATGAGATTTGATATCCAGAACCTGTGAATAGCAATACAAGCTTAGATTTAGAACTTGGGTCCAAGTGTTAAAAGTTGAGGTCTAGGACCTGGGTCCAGGTGCTGCAAGCTGTAGATGAGGATACTGCCCAATGTTATGAGGGCTAATATCCAGAACCTGGGTCAAGGTGCTGAAAGTTGACATCTAGGGTCTGGATTCAGGTGATGAAAGTTAAGATATAGGACCTGGGCTCAAGGTGCTGAAAGTTTAACTGACTTTGGCTTAATTTAATGGGAGTTGATATTGAGGAACTGGGCATAATAATGCTAGCTAAGATCTAGGACCTGAATCCAAGTGATGAAAGCTGGGTTCAACAACCTTAGTAAAGGTACAAAAAAGATTATCTTGTATATTGCTCCATCCCATGATAGTTGATATCAAGGACCTGGACATAGATATCAATCACAATCAGCCAGGGTCCAAGTGATGAAAGTTGAGATGTAGGACCAGAGTCTGGGTGCTGAAAGTTTGGGATATTACTTGATACAATGAGGGTTACTATCCAGGACTAGGTTAAAGGGTTGAAGGTAGATATCTGGTACCTGAGTATAGGTGATGATAGCTAATATCTTAAGCCTGGGCCCAGGTCATGAAACTTGACATTTGGGAACTGAGTTCAAGATGTTAAAAGTTGTAATGTTGGGTATTGCCCAATTCAATCAGAGTTGATATCCAGAATCTAGACATGGCAGTGCAGGCTAAGATATAGAACCTTGGTCCAACTTATGAAAGTGGGGATATAGGATGTGGGTACAGGTGCAGAAAGTAAAGTTTTGGATATTTTTCCACAAAATGAGGGTTGTCTTCCAGGACCTTTGTCCAAGTGATGAGGGCAAAGATCTAGAACCTGGCTTAAGGTGATGAAAGTAGGGATGTAGGACCTGGGCTCAAGGGGCCTAAAGTTATAATGTTGGATATAGCTCAATTTAATTACATTTCATATCTAAAACCTGAGCATGGTAATGCAAGCTAAGAACCTGGACCTGGGTCCAAGCAATAAAAGGTCATATATAAAACCTATGTCCAATTTGTACAATTTGAAATTTTTAATGTTGCTTATTAAATAAGGGTTGATATCTGGGACCAGGATCAAGGTGCTGAAGGAGGATATCTAGGACCTGGTTATAGGTGATAATAGCCAAGATTATGAACCTAGGTTGGGGTGATAAAAGTAGAGATGTAGGACCTGAGTTCAAGGTGCCAGAAGGTGGAGTTTTCAATATTGCTCAATTTAATCAGAGTTAATATCCAGAACCTAGGCATGCTAATGCAACCTAAGATCCAGGACCTGGGTCCAATTGATGAAAGCTTAGATCAAGGACCTGGGTCCAGGTGCTGAAAGTTAATACCTCAGATATAGCTCCACAAAATGAGGATAGTCATCCAGGACCTTAGTGCAGAAGATAAGGGCAAAGGTCTAGGAGCCTGACTCATGTGATGAAGGCAAAGATTTAGAACCTGGGCATGATATTGCATGCTAATGTTCAAGAGCTGTGTCCAAGTGCTGAAAGCTTAGAACTAAGACTGGGGTCCAGGTGCTGAAAGTTGAAACTTTTGATATTGCTGAATGAAATAAGGGTTAATATCTGGGACCAGGGGCTAGGTGCTCTAGATGGATATCTAGGACCTAGTTATTGGTGATAATAGCTGAGATCTTGAACCTGTGTCCAGATGATGAAACAAAAGATGTAGGACCTGGGTTCAGGGTGCTAAGTATTCTAATATTGGATATTGCTCAATTTAATCAAAGTTGGTATCAAAAGCCTAGGTCCAATTGATGAGAGTTTAGAAAATGGACTGGCAGTCCAGGTGCTGAAGTTGAAATTTTGGATATTGCTC
Source organism: Basidiobolus meristosporus CBS 931.73 (assembly GCA_002104905.1). NCBI lineage: Eukaryota > Fungi > Basidiobolomycota > Basidiobolomycetes > Basidiobolales > Basidiobolaceae > Basidiobolus > Basidiobolus meristosporus. The sequence continues at coordinate 11,111 of MCFE01000108.1, read as the reverse complement.
AAGGAAATGAATGGTGTCACACAGGACCTGAGCTCAGATGATGAGGGCAGATATCTAGAACCTGGGTCCAGGTGTTAAAAGTTGAAACATTTGACATTACTTAATGAATGAGTATAGCCATCCAGGAGCTGGCCCTAGGTGAAAAGGGCAAGGATCTGAGACCTAGGCCCAGCTGATGAGGTCAAAGGTATAGGTCTTGTGTCCAGGTGATGAGGATGAAGAGCTAGAACCTGGTTCAAAGTGATTAAAGCTGGGATGTAAAACCTGAGCTCAAGACACCAAAAGTTGTAATGTTGGATATTGATCAATTTTATGAAATATGATACCCAGACCCTTGGCATACTAATGCAAGCTAATATCTAGGCCCTGTGTCCAAATAGTGGTTGTTAAGATATAGAACCTGGGTCCAGGTGCAGAAAGATGAAACCTTGAATTTTGCTCAATAATATCAGGGGTGATATCCAGGACCTGGGTACAAGTGTTGAAACATAGAATATAGAACCTGGGTCCAGGTCATGAAAGTATTAAATTGGATAATGCTCAATGAAATAAGGGTTGATATCTGGGACCATGGTCTAGGTGTTGAAGGTGGATATCTAGGACCTAGCAATAGGTGATAATAGTTAAGATCATCAACCTGAGTCCAGGTGATCAAAAATAAGATGTAGGATCTGGGTTGAAGGTGTCAAATGTTGTAATACTGGATATTTCTAGATTTAATAAGAGTTAAAATGCAGGAACCAGGAATAATGATTTATGCTAAGATCCAGGATCAGGGTCCAATTGATGGAAGTTTAGATCCAGGACCTGGGTCCAGATACTGCAAGTTGAGATCTAGGACCTGTGTACAAGTGCTGAAGTTTGAGGTCTAGGACCTGGGTCCAGGTGCTGAGAGTTGAACTTTTGGATATTGCTGAATGAAGTGAAGATTGTTATCTAGGACCTTGGACTAGGTGATAAGGACAAAGAGCTAAGGCCTGGTTGAGGGTGATGATAGTTAAGATATAGGACATGGTCTCCAAGTGCCTGAAGTTTTGATATTAGATATTGATCAATATACTGAGTCCTGATATCTAGGACCTGTGTCCAAGGGCCTAAATTTGATATCAGGAATCTGGGTCCAGGTGCTGAAAATTGAGCTATGGGAAATTGCCCAAGAAGATGAGGGTTGTTATCAAGGATATTGGACCAGGTGATGAGGGCAAGAAACCAAGGCCTAGCTCAAGGGCATGGGGGTGAAGATGAAAGGCTTGGGATTTAGGTCCCTGAAGTTTTGATGTTAGATATTGCTCAATTTAATGAGTCCTGATATCAAAGACCTGTGTCCAAAAGCTCAAATGTGAGATCTAGGACCTGGGTCCAGGTGCTGAATGTTGACAAATTTGACCTTGCTCCAGAAATTGAGGAGTATCATTCATAACCTCAGTGTAGGTGTTTAGGAAAGGGATTGTAAGCCTGGGCTCAAGATGCTAGAAGTTCTCATTTCAAATACTGCTCTATTGAGTGAGATTTGTTATCCAGGACCTTGTGATCAAAGTTGAGATCTAGGATCTAGGTCCTGATGCTGAAAGTTGAACTTTTGGATATTACTGAACAAAATGAGGGTTGTCAACCAGGACCTTGGTTCAGGTGACCAGGGCAAAGAACTAGCGCCTGGTGCAAGAGGATAAAAGTTGAGCTGCAGGACTTGGGCTCTAGGTGCCAGAAGTTCTAATGTTAGATATTGCTCAATCTAATGAGTCCTGATATCCAGGACCTGTGTTTGAGTGCACAAAGTTAAGATTCAGGGCCTGGGTCCAGGTGACAAAAGTTGAACTTTTGGATATAGCTGAATGAAATGAGAGTTGTAATCCAGTACCTGAGACCTGGGGATGAGGACAATATCTAGGGCCTGGTTTAAGGGGTTAGAGTTAAGATGTAGCACTTGGGCTCCAGGGGCCTGAAGTTTTGATGTTAGATATTGCTCAATGTAATGAGCCCTGATATCCAGGACCTGTGTCCAGGTGCTAAAATTTTAGATCTGAGACCTGGGCTCAGGTACTGTAAGTTGAACATTTAGATAATGCTCAAAGAAATGAGGGTTGTAATCCACAACCTTGGACCAGGTGATGAAGGCAAAGAACTAAGGCCTAGCTCAAGGGGATGATAGTTATGATGCAACATTTGGGCTCTTAGTCTCTGAAATTTTCATGTTAGATATTGCTCAATTTAATGAGTCCTGATATCCAAGACCTATGTCCAAATACTTAAATGCAAGATCTGGAACCTACATCCAGGTGCTGAATGTTGATAAATTTGACTATGCTCAAGAAATTGAGCAGTATCATCCATAACCTAGGTGTAGGTGATTAGGAAAGAGATTTCAAACCTGGGCTCACAATGCTGGATATTCACATGTCAGATACTGCTCTACTAAGTGAGATTTGCTATCCAGGACATAGGTACAGGTGCTGAAGGTTGAGATCCAGGACCTAGGCCAAGGTTCTGATGGTTGAGAACTAGGACCTGGGTCCGGGTGCTAAAGGTTGAATTCTGGATATAACTGCATAAAATGAGAGTTGACATCCAGGACCTGAGACCAGGTTATGAGTGCACTAACTAATGCCTGGTTCAAAGGATCAATGTTAAGATTCACCAGTGTCCAGGTGCTGAAGGATGCAATCTAGGACTTTAGTTGGTGCTGAAGGATAACATCTAGGACCTGGGTCCAGGTACTGAAGGATGAGATCTAAGACCTGGGTCCAGGTGCTGAAAGAAGAGATATAGGGCCTAGGTCCATGTTCTGAAGGTTGAGATCTACAACCTGGGTCCAGGTGCTGAAGGTTGAGATATAGGTCCTGGGTCCTGGTGCTGAAGGAAGTGATTTAAGACCTGGGTTCTGGTGCTGAAGGATAATATCCATGATGTGGGTCCAGGTGCTGAAAGTTGAGATCCAGGACCTGAGTCCAGGGGCTGAAGGATGAGATGCATGAAGTGGGTCCAGGTGCTGAAGCTTGAGATCTTGTTCAAGAAAATGAGGAGTTTCATCCACAACCTAGGTCTGGGAGATAAGGGAAGAGGCTTGGAACCTGGGCTCCAGATACCAGAGGTTTTCATGCCACATATTGCTCTACTAAATGAGATTTGGCATCCATGATCTAGGTCCAAGTGATATAAGTTGAGATCCAAGACCTGAGTCCAGGTGCTGAAGCTTGAGATCCAGGATATAGGTCCAGGTGCTGAAGCTGAGATCTAGGACCTGGGCCCAGGTGCTGAAAAATGAGATCTAGGACCTGGGACCAGGTGCTGAAAAATGAGATCTAGGACCTGGGACCAGGTGCTCAAGGATAAGACCTAGGACCTGGATTCAGGTGCTGAAAGCTGAAATCTAGGACCTGGGTCCAGGTGCTGAAGAATGAGATCTAGGACCTGGGTCCAGGTGCTGAAGAATGAGATCTAGGACCTGGGTGCAGTTGCTGACTGATTAGCTCCAGAACCTTATTGCAGGTGCTGATGGATGAGAACTATGACCTGGGTCCAGGTGCTGATGCTTGAGATCTAGGACCTGGGTCAATATTCTAAAGGTTAAGATCCACAATCTGGGACCAGGTGCCAAAGGATTTGATCCATGACCTGGGACCAGATGCTGCAGGACGAGACCTAGGACCTGGGTCCAGGTGCTGAAAGTTGAGATCTAGGACCTGTGTCCAGGTGCTAAAGGATGAGATCTAGGGCCTGGATCCAGGTGCTGAAGGTAGAGATCTACAATCTTAAGCTGAAGGAAGAGATCATAGGTGCTGAAGCTTGAGAACTAGGACCTGGGCCCAGGTGCTGATAGTTGAGATCTAGGACCTGGGTCCTGGTGTTGAAGGAAGAGATCTAGTACCTGGATCCAGGTGCCAAGGGTTGAGATCAACAGCCTGCATCCAGGTGCTGAAGCCTGAGATCTAGGAGCTGGGCCCAGGTGCTAAAATTTGAGATCTAAGACCTGGGTGTAGGCGCTGAAGGACAAGAGCCATTACCTGGATCCAGGTGCTGAAGGATGAGATAGAGGACCTGGGTCCAGGTGCTGAAAGCTGAGATCTAGGACCTGGGTCCAGGTGCTGAAAATTGAGACCTAGGACCTGGGTCCTGGTGTTGAAGGTAGGGATCTAGGACCTATGTCCAGGTGCTGAAAGATGGGATCCATGACATGGGCCCAGGTGCTGAAAGTTGAGCTCTAAGACCAGGGTCCAGGTGCTAAAGGATAGGAGCCATACTGAAAGATGAGATCTAGGACCTGTGTCCAGGTGCTGAAGGTAGAGATTTACAACCTTCAGCAAAGGAAGAGATCTAGGACCTGGATCCAAGTGCTGAAGGTTGGGATTGACAACCTGGGTACAGGTGCTGAAGCTTAAGATCTAGGAGCTGGGCCCAGGTGCGGAAATTTGAGATCCAGGACCTGGGTGTAAGTGATGGAGGACTAGAGCCATGACCTGGGTCCAGGTGCTGAAAGTTGAGATCTAGGACCTGGGTCCAGGTCCTGAACAATAAGAATAATGAACTGGGACCAGGTACCAAAGGATCAGACCTAGTACTTGGGTCCAGGTGCTGAAGGATGAGATCCATGACCTGGGACCAGGTGCTGAAGGATAAGACCTAGGACCTGGATTCAGGTGCTGAAAGCTGAAATCTAGGACCTGGGTCCAGGTGCTGAAAGCTGAAATCTAGGACCTGGGTCCAGGTGCTGAAGGTTAGTTCTAGGTCCTGGGTCCTGGAGTTGAAAGAATTGATCTAAGACCTGGGTTCAGATGCTGAAGGATAAGAGGCTTAGAACCTGGGTTCCAGATGCCAGAGGTTGTAATGTCACATATTGCTCTACCAAATGAGATCTGTCATCTATGATCAAGGTCCAATTGATCAAAGTGGAGATCTAGGTCCTGGGACCAGGTGCTGAAGGATGAGACCAAGGACCAGGGACCAGGTGCTGAAAGTTGGGAACCAGGACCTAGGACCAGTTGCTGATGAATAAGAGCCATGACCTGGGACCAGGTGCTGATGGATGAGACCTAGGACCTGGGTCCAGGTGCTCAAAGTTGAGATCTAGAAACTGTGTCTAGGTGCTGAAGGTAAAGATCTACAACCTGGATCCAGGTGCTGAAGGTTGATATCTAGGTCCTGGGTCATGGTGTTGAAGGAAGTGGTCTAAGACCTGGGTCCAGGTGCTGAAAGTTGAGATATAGGACCTGGATCCAGGTGTTGAAGGTTGAGATCTACAATGTGGGTCTTGGTAACCTGGACCTTTGTCCAAGTGCTGAAAATTGAGACCTAGGACCTGGGTCCTGGTGTTGAAGGTAGAGATCTAGGACCTGTGTCCAGGTACTGAAGGTTGATATCTAGGACCTGGGTCCAGGTGCTCAAAGTTGAGATATAGGACCTGTTTCCAGGTGCTGAAAATTGAGACCTAGGACCTGGGTTCTGGTGTTGAAGGTAGAGATCTAGGACCAGGGTCCAGGTGCTGAAGGATGAGATCCAATATGTGGGTCCAGGTTCAGAAGGATGAGACCTAAGACATAGGTCCAGGTGCTGTAAGTTCAGGTCCAGGACCTGGATCCATGTCCTGAAGGCTGGGATTTAGGACCTAGAGCCAGGTGCTGATTGCTTGTTAGATATTACTCTATTAATTTCAATATGTCTTTCAGGACCTGGGTCCAGGTGCTGATTTCATGTTGGATATTGCTCTGTTAATTGAGAAGTGTTAATCAGGACCAAGGTCCAGGTGAAAAAAGTTGCAAACTAGGACCTGGGTCCAGGTGCCAAGGGCTGAGATTTAGGACCTGGAGCCAGGTGCTGATTGCATGTTTGTTATTGCCCTATTAATTCCAGTAAGAAATCCAGGACCTGAGTCCAGGTGCTAAGGCTGAGATTTAGGACCTAAAGCCAGGTGCTGACTGCATGTTAGATATTAATCTATTAACTCCAATATGACATCCAGGACCTGGGTCCAGGTGCTTAAAGCAGATATTTAGGACCTAGAGCCAGGTCCAGATTTCATGTTGGTTATTACTCTATTAATTCCAGTATGACATCCAGGACCTGAGTCTGGGTGCTGAAGGCTGAGATTTGGAACCTAGAGCTAGGTGCTGATTGCATGCTAGATATCACTCTATTAGTTTCAACAAGACATCCAGGACCTGGGTCCAGGTGCTTAAAGCTGAGATTCAGGACCTGTAGCCAGGTGTGGATTTCATGTTAGCTAATGCTATGTTAATTAAGATGTGATATTCAGGACCTAGGCCAAAGCGATCAAGATGGCTGAGACTTAAGAACTAAAGCCAGGTGCTGTTTGCATGCTTGATATTACCCTATTGACTCCAATATGATATCCAGGACCTGGGTCCAGGTGCTGAAGGCTGAGATTTAGGTCCTAGAAACAGGTACTGATTGTATGTTAGATATTACTCTATTAATTTCAATATGACATCCAGGAGCTGGGTCTAGGGGCTGAAGGATGAGATTTAGGAGCTAGAGCCAGGTGCTGATTGCATATTAGATATTACTCTACTAACTGAAAATTATTATTCATAACAAAGGTCCAGGTGAATGAAACTAAAAACTAGGACCTGGGTCCAGGTGCTGAAGGCTAAAATTTAGGACATGGAGCCAGGTGCTGATTTCAAGTTAGATATTGCTCTACTAATTGAGTAGTGTTATTCAGGACCTAGGTCCAGGTGCTGAAATCTGAGATTTAAGACCTGGATCCAGGTGCTGATTTCATGTTAGATATTGCTCTATTAAATAAGATGTGTTATAATGAACCTAGGTCCATGTGATCAAAGTTTAGACTTAAATTTAGTTCTGTTGATTCCAATGTGACATCCAGGACCTGAGTTTAGGTGCTGAAGACTAAGATTTAGGACCTAGAGCCAGGTGCTGATTGCATGTTGGATATCACTCTATTAATCCTAATATGACATCCAGGACCTGGGTCCAGGGGCCCAAAGCTGAGATTTAGGACCTGGGTCCTGGTGCCAAAGACTGAGATTTACAACCTAGAGCCAGGTGCTGACTGCTTGTTAGATATTGCTCTAATGATTCCAATATGACATCCAGGACCTGGGTCTAGGTACTGAAGGCTGAGATTTAGGACCTAAAGCCTGGTGCTCACTGCATGCTTGATATTACTCTATTAGTTCCAATATGACATCCAGGACCTGGGTCCAGGTGCTTAAAGCTGAGATTTAGGACCTAGAGCCAGGCGCTGATTGCATGTTGAATATCAATCTATTAATTCCAAAATGACATCTAGAACCTGATTCCAGGTGCTGAAGACTGAGATTTAGGACCTGGAGGCAGGTGCAGATTTCATGTTTGTTGTTACTCTCTTGATTCTAGTAAGACATCCAGGGCCTGCGTCCAGGTGCTTAAAGCTGAGATTTAGGAACTAGAGCCAGGTGTTGATTGCATACTTGATATTACTCTATTATTTCCAGTAAGACATCCAGGACCTAGGTCCAGGTTTTGAAGGGTGAGATTTAGAACCTAAAGCCAGGTGCTGATTGCATTTTAGATATTACTCTATTAATTTCAATATGACATTTAGGACCTGGATCCAGGTGCTTAAAGCTGAGATTTAGGACCTGGAGGCATGCATGAATTTCATGTTTGTTATTACTCTGAAAGTTGAGAATTTGCATATTGCTTGTTGATATTAGAGTTGATATCTAGGACCAGGGTCAAGTTGCTGAATGTTGATATCAAGGAACTGCATATAGGTGATAATAGCTAAGATCTTGAATCTAGGTCCAGGAGATGAAACCTGAGATATAGAACCTGGGCTCAAAGTGCTAAAAGCTGAGTTATTGTATATGACTCAAGTTGATGAAAGTCAATACCAAGTTCTAGGAATAGTAATCTAAATTAAGGTTATGGACCTGGGTCCAGTCCTGAAAATTGGAATTTAGGATATTGCTCAAGGAAATGTGGGATATCATCCTGGACTTGGGTCAATGTGATTAGGGTCATGCTCCAGAACCTAGATTTAGATTATTTAAGCTGAGATATGAGACCTGGGCTCAAGGTGCCAATATGTGAAGTTAAATATTGTTCAATTTAGTCAGAGTTGACATCCAGTACTTGGGCATGGTAATGCAAGCTAATATCAAAGACCTGGGCCACAATTGATGAAAGCTGTGATGCTGTACCTGAGTCCAGGTGCTGAAAGTTGAAATCTTGGACATTGCTTAAGGGAATGGGGAGTGTCATACAGGACTTAGACCTAGGAAATCAGATCATAGATCTAAAACCTGGATCAAGATTATCAATGCTGAGATGTAGCTCCTGGGCTCAAGGTGACTGAAGTTTTAATGTTAGGTATTACTCAATTCAAAGAGATTTAATACCCAGTATTTGGGCTTGATAATACAAGCTAAGATTGAGCACCTGGGTCCAAGTGCTGAAAGTTGAAATCCTGTATATTGCTCAAGGAAACAAGGGGTGTAACGCAGGACTTCTGGTTATTGGCAGCTATAATGAGATCATCCACATATAGAGCTAATAGAACTGGGTCTGCTCTATCTGGCTTATAGAATATACTATAGTCAGCATTACTCCTTTTGAAACTCAAAGATTCCAAATAAGAATCTATCTTGCAATTCCAGGCTCTTGGTGATTGTTTGAGACCATATAGTGACTTTTTAAGCTTGCAGACCAAATGGGGGTTATCTTGGTCAACAAACCCACCAGGCTGGTCCATATACACATCCTCATTAAGTTCTCCATTCCAAAATGCAGCTTTTACATCCATTTGATGAATAAAAAACTTATATTTGGCTACAATAGCCAATACTAATCTGATGGAATTAAACTTGGCTACCGGTGCAAAGGTCTCAGTATAGTCAAGTCCTTTTGTTTGAGAGTATCCTTTGGCTACAAGTCTTGCTTTGTATCTTTCAATTGTACCATCAGCCTTGTATTTTGTCTTGAGGACCCATCTGCATCCAATTGATGTTTGGTTGATTAGTAATCTGACTAAGTCCCAAGTTCAATTTTCCATCAGAGCCTGATATTCCTCAGTCATTGCAGATCTCCAAAACTTTGTCTTAGGGCTATTTAGGGCCTCTTTTACAGTCTGGGGCTCATCAATATGGACTGAATAGGCATAGGCTAAGTTTGTGCCCTCATTGATATAGTAATTTGGGCTATTTCTTGTCCAATTGGATCTCCAGGCATTTGATACTGTAATAATCACTTCTGGGATATTCCTAGGCACTGATTCTGGCTGAACCATGGTTGTAGAGTCCTCTGGAGTGAAAAAACTTTCATTGTTTTGCTCTGATTCAATCCTGACAATTGGTGGACTTGGGATCAAATTTTCATCATCATCTGATGTCATTTTTTGTGAAAATTTTGAATTTTCATCAAACAACACATCCCTGGACTTGATCAGCTTCTTTGCTTTGGTATTGTAGAGTCTGTATGCTGTACTCTTATTGCAGTAGCCCAAAAATATGCATTTTACACTTTTTGGTTCAAATTTTGACTGGTTTCCGGCCAGTTTTGTGGCATATGCTGTACACCCAAATATTCTTAGATGTTCTGCACTTGGTCTGTATCCATACCATGCTTCAAGTGGAGTAGAATCACAAAGTATTCTGTTATTACTCCTATTTTTAAGGTATAAAGCAGTGGCAACTGATTCCGCCCAAAAATCATAGGATAATTTTTGATCATGGATCATAGATCTTGCCATATCAATTATTGATCTGTTGGCTTGTTCTGCTACTCCATTTTGCTGTGGGGAGTATGGTACAGTAGTCTCTTGCTTTATCCCATGAATTTTGCAGAAGTGGATGAAGAGTTTTGAGGTATATTCTCCACCATTGTCAGAGCATATTTTCTGGATTTTTTCACCAGTTTCTCTCTGTTGTAAGAGTCTTGGAGATATTGGAAGTGATTTGGAGAACAAGTAGATTATGTGGTTTTCACTTAATGATTTATTGAATGTAGAAGTAGTTTTTATACTTTTACCTGGTCATGGCATTACAAACATGTAGAATAGGTTAAGGAAGGTCCCACAAACATGTGTGCAAAGTTTGGGGCTGTTTGGACAACTTTGAGAATTTTCATGTTCTGGGTACCCGGTATTTTAGTGAGAATATTCTAAGTAAATCCTGACAAGGAATTTGGTCAGTATTCTCTAGGATTCAAAGGTGATGATCTAAGTGACTAAGTTAGGTGAATATTCAGGTGGAAAATATGAATTTTTACAACACTCTCTCAACCATGGCTTTAAACTCCCTGAGCTTAGACAGAGCTTCTTCCTTTCTCTCCATGAAGTAGACCCATGTATATCTTGTATAATCATCAATAAAAGTGATTAAATACTGTTGTAAGAGTCTTGGAGATATTGGAAGTGATTTGGAGAACAAGTAGATTATGTGGTTTTCACTTAATGATTTATTGAATGTAAAAGTAGTATTTATACTTTTACCTGGTCATGGCATTACAAACATGTAGAATAGGCTAAGGAAGGTCCCACAAACATGTGTGCAAAGTTTGGGGCTGTTTGGACAACTTTGAGAATTTTCATGTTCTGGGTACCTGGTATTTTGGTGAAAATATTCTAAGTAAATCCCGACAAGGAATTTGGTCAGTATTCTCTAGGATTTGAAGGTGATGATCTAAGTGACTAAGTTAGGTGAATATTTAGGTGGAAATACGAATTTTTACAACAAATACTTCATCCCACCTAAGTATAAATTTTGCATAGGTCCACACAGATCTGAGTAAATTAGATCTAATTTTTTCTTAGTTTTGATTAACTCAGAGCTCTTGAACGGTTGTCTTGCTTGTTTCCCATATATGCAGGCTTCACAGTACTCCAAATTAGCTGGGGGATCAATTTTTACTCCAGAAATTAGCTGATCTTTGATCATTTTGCACAAATAATCAAAATTGATGTGCCCAAATCTCCTGCGCCAAAGCATTGGTGTTTCTTCATTTAAGTTACTTATATTGGCTTACAAATATGATGGAATATAAGTCAACTTGTATAGATTCTGATCTCTGATGCCCAAAGCAATATGGGCACCATTTTGATAAGTGATCCTGCATCCAGAATTGTCAAAGCTGAAACTGAGTCCTTCTGCTGT
>MCFE01001079.1:0-17869 GCA_002104905.1 Basidiobolus meristosporus CBS 931.73 | reverse complement strand
CCTAACCCTAACCCTAACCCTAACCCTAACCCTAACCCTAACCCTAACCCTAACCCTAACCCTAACCCTAACCCTAACCCTAACCCTAACCCTAACCCTAACCCTAACCCTAACCCTAACCCTAACCCTAACCCTAACCCTAACCCTAACCCTAACCCTAACCCTAACCCTAACCCTAACCCTAACCCTAACCCTAACCCTAACCCTAACCCTAACCCTAACCCTCAAGAACCATGCCATTTCCCTCCTTGCTGACTTAAGTGATGCACCATTTGAAGAGCTCTGGGACTCTGCAGGTCACATTGTCAATGCTGCCTCTGAAGAAGCTACAACCTCTGCCTGACTACCTGAAGTTCTGTTGCTTAACTGCAACAGCATACAGCCATCAAGACCAACTCTAGAGAGACTTCTTTCAAGATTTTCCCTCCTGTGTTTGATTGATGTCCAGCTACCCTCTATACTTTTGACTAATCTATATTGCTTTTCTACTCCTAGAACAAAGAATACCTCCTCTATCTGCTTCATCTCTTCTACCATCAATACTCCTCAGCTCTGTGTTCCTCTTTACTCCCCTTACTGTGCTGCTCTCCAGTTGCCAACTATCAGTCTGGTGCTCTGCTATCTGCCTCCAAGTCTTGCCCTTCAGGAAGTGCAAGTTATATGCCAGAAGGTTCAGCAATACCAACAATCTATATCAACACCTGTTATCTTGCTTGGAGATCTCAACATTCCCCATCCTGAGAACAAGACTACTCTGACTGCAAGAATGAAGCCAAGGTCTACATTCCTACTGAACTTCCTGAGAGAAAGCCATCTGCTAGCACTAGGTGCTCAATCTGAGAAAAGATGTGTTGACTGGATCTGCCCTTCTGCTGCTGCCCTCTACTTTGTGAATGAAGTTAAGCAATTCTCTGGAGCTGAGCTAGGATCCTTGAGAGCCTCTGACCACCCAGCCTGGTCCCTTTCTATGCAACCAGTTGTGAAGAAGAAGCTGCCAAAACTTACTGTGCTCACCCACAAAGCTACCAAAAATCAGAAGAAAGACTTTGGGAACTACTTGAAGCTTGCCAGTTTGCTACTTTCTCTGCCAGATGATCTCAACTATGCCTGGCTCTTTGTGAAGCATCTGATTCTGGTGTCTGCCTCCCTCTCACTGCCATGCAAGACTACTGCTGTTACCTCAAGAAAATGGGAATCCATTGTTTCAGCCCTGCAACAAAGCTACCTGAGTTTCCCTAACCCAAAAACAGAGAAACTCCTCCTGACAGCAATACACCACTCCAAGGCAATTCACCACACTCTGCATACTCAGCTCTGGGATCATATTATGAGTTCTTTGCCTCTGCAATCTTCCAACTCTATCACAAGAACAGTATCAAGACTCTACAGGGCAATGAGGCCCTCTTCCAGGATGTTACCTTCAACAGAACAGCTGGCTAACATCTTCTTCTCTACAAAGCAGTACTCAACTCCTGGCTTTCATCCTGACTTCAAGACTCTGCCCATCCCACTTGCACTTGATCAAGGGAGAATCCATAATGTGCTCAAGAGGCTTCCCAACTCTACTGCTCCAGGTGTGGACACAATCTCCTATGAGCTTCTGAAGACTAGTACCAAGGCCATGTCTGCACTTCTGCTTCCACTGTTTCAGCAATGCTCAGCCCAGCTTTCTACTCCTGAGGAATGGTCCTTTGCAAATGTTCTGCCACTGTACAAGGGTAAAGGAAAGCACCTGGATCCTAGCTCCTACAGACCAATATCTCTGCTGCCCACCTGCAGAAAGGTGTTTGGGCTTCTGCTTGCTCAGGAGCTCTACTCTGACTCCCTCAAGTTTCATCCTGCACAGTTTGGCTTTGTTCCTGGCCTCTCCTTGGAATATGCAGTCATACTTAGCCAAGATCACTCTCTCCAGTGCAAGTATCCCTCTGTTCTGTTTGATATTACTAAGGCCTTTGATTCAGTTGACAGAAATCTGCTTTGGTCCAAGTTGCAATGCTTCTCCAGTACCTCTCTCACCCTCCTTGTCAGGTCTCTGTTTCTGGATCCACAAGCAAGAATTCTGCACCCAAGTGAGCAATCAGCTGTGTTCTCAGTTCCTAATGGAGTGGTTCAAGGCTCTGTGCTTGGTCCTATACTGTTTGCCATCTTCCTAAATGATTTCCCAAGACTCTCAGCTGACTGCCTGGTTACTCTCTTTGCTGATGACATCAGAATATCCTCCTCCAATGTGCAACAAGACTCCCAGACCATCCACCAGTATCTGCAGAAGAATAATCTCCAGCTCTCCATTGCAAAGACAGTACCTTTGGGCACTCCCATCAACTTGGAGAACTCCACTCTACCTGCTCAGGTTTCTGCTACATATCTTGGCTTTCCTTTCCTTCCTACTGGACTAGACTCTGGAGCACACTTGAAGAAGAGAATTATCCTAGCAAGACAGGCACTCCACAAGCTACTGGCTGTTACTCCTCCTACAACTTCAGCTCCCAGCTGCCTCCTTCTACTCAAGCAGTTTGTCTTCCCTGTCCTGGAATTTGGCTTACCACTTCTCTCTCTTACTTCTAGAGACTGCACTAAGCTTGACAAGTTTGCAGTATGGTGCATTACCTCCTTGGTGCCTCATTTGCCTGAATGCCCCTACAGACATGCTATTCTCGGTGCTTTTGGGTTTATGCCCTATAAGATCAGACTTCTCTACCTAAGAACCAGATTATACCTCAGACTTCACAACTGCAACAACCCACTGATTAAGGCCTGGAAGAGAACACACCACACAACACCTGGCTCCTGCTGGAGAACTATACTTGGAGATCCTGAAGTCAAGAAGTTTGCTGAATTTATTCTGCAGTCAGAAAAACCCAAGCTGGCCTACCTGAAGTACTTGACAGACCTTTGGCAGCAATATCTGCAGCAGCACACTCCCTTTATGATGAATATCAATCCTTATCACATTCCCCTTATTAATGTTGTTCACAAGTCATTCTTACCTCTCTTGCTACCCCCCTTCCCACTGAACAGTGTCTTGAGCACTGAAGAACTATCATCACTTCTTATTAACTTACCTACAAATTCCCCTCAGCTACACACTCTTGTATCAAAGCTACAACAGTAGCGCTGGCTTCTTTGTTTCAACTGAAATAAAGATTTCACCTGTTGGTGACTGTCTCCCCCCTAACCCCTAACCCAACCAAGAACACTTAGCCTTGTGGTTATCCCTAACCCTTCCATACCCATGGTTGTGGGTTCAAATCCTGGATCCAGCAAAATTTGATTAATAAATTGATGTGTGCTCATTGGGAGATGGCTTGATCAACCATTGGACAAAGTAAAGGTTCTGATTGGCTGAAATCCTTGAAATGCTAATTGGCCAGATTTGCCTAGTAAATTTGGCCAGTGATCGCCCAGAAATTCATCTCAGTTCCCCCAGTCTACTAGCCATTCCGGCCACAATTCAGCTACCGCAAACCAGTATAACTTAGCTCAGATATATTCAGATTCTCACTTCTCAGGCCTGGCTTTCCAGGAAACCTCTCTCAGACCTAGCTAACTAGGAAATATAGTACCACTCAGCTTCTCAACTCTCAGACCTGGCTTACCAGGAAGATATCTCTCAGACCTAGCTTTCTAGGAATTACTTCAGATTAACTTGGCTTCTTTAGATACTTGTCATAAGTAAATAAAGATTTCACCACTTGGTGACTTTCCTCCCCCCCTAACCCTAACCCTAACCCTAACCCTGAACTCCAGTGTACTCTGGGATACTGCCTTAACTTTAGCTTAGATTTATTCATATTCAACTTAGTATTTACTTTGGGAATCTTCTATTCCCAGCTGGCTTCTTTATTTGTAGTTAGACTTGTCTGAAATCAAATAAAGATTTCACCTACCTTGGTGACTTTCCCTCCCCTAACCCTTGAACCAAGAACACTTAGCCTTGTGGTTATCCCTAACCCTTCCATACCCATGGTTGTGGGTTCAAATCCTGGATCCAGCAAAAATTTGATCAATAAATTGATGTGTGCTCATTGGGAGATGGCTTGATCAACCATCGGGCAAAGTAAAGGCTCTGATTGGCTGAAATCCTTGAAATGCTAATTGGCCAGATTTGCCTAGTAAATTTGGCCAGTGATCGCCCAGAAATTCCTCTCAGTTCCCCCAGTCTACTGGCCATTCCGGCCACAATTCAGCTACCGCAAACCAGTATAACTTAGCTCAGATATATTTAGATTCTCACTTCTCAGGCCTGGCTTTCCTGGAAACCTCTCTCAGACCTAGCTAACTAGGAAATATAGTACCACTCAGCTTCTCAACTCTCAGACCTGGCTTACCAGGAAGATATCTCTCAGACCTAGCTTTCTAGGAATTACTTCAGATTAACTTGGCTTCTTTAGATACTTGTTATAAGTAAATAAAGATTTCACCACTTGGTGACTTTCCTCCCCCTAACCCTAGCCCTAACCCTAAGTGCCTTTACTTGGAATAATATGCAATGGATGTTTCAGGGAGCTCCCTTTGGCCTAAAGACACTTACCAGCAAGTTTCAGAGAGTCATGACTATAATACTCAAGAATGCACCATACGCATTGGTATTTGTTGATGATGTCATCATATTTTCCACTAACCGTGATGATCATGCAACCCATGTCACTGATGTAATCAACAGACTGACAACTGCTGGACTGATTCTCAATGCTGAAAAGTGCAGTTTTGCCCGCCTCAAAATCAATCTACTTGGATTTATAGTCACACTAGCTGGCCACCAATTAGATCCTTTCAAACTGGTCAATATCCCAGAATGGCCAAAACCCACTAGCGCCAAGCAACTTCAACATTATCTTGGAGTATTCAGCTATTTCAGGGAACACATACCACTCATGTCCTCATTGAGTGCCCCTTTAGATGCATTACGCCATAGCCCTGATCTCACCTCAGCCTGGAACAAGACTCATGACCAAGCCTTTGAGTCACTCTGCCAACTGCTTCCACAAGCACCCACCTTATCCTACCCAGACTTTACTAAGCCTTTTGTTGTTGCTACAGATGCATCTAATGTTGGGTTAGGGGCAGTCCTCTATCAAGATGAAGACCAAAATCCGCCTCACTGGATCTCTTTCCAAGCCAGGTCCCTACAACCTGCTGAGAGAAACTACTCTGCTACCAAGAAGGAGCTACTTGCCATAGTCTTTGCCTTGAAGAAGTTTCATCAGTATCTATGGGGTAATCCTTTTACCTTGTACACTGACCACCAAGCCCTTGTCTATATCCACACTCAGAAGACTCTGACTCCAATGCTTACCAACTGGCTTGATACTCTACTTGATTATGAATATACAGTTATTCATTGCCCAGGAATTCTCAACATCCTTCCTGACCACCTGTCAAGACTTTTTCCAACTTCACCTTGGGAGGGACATGTGATTACTGATGTAATCAGTAAACTCTCTACAACTTCCAAAATAATTCCTCAACTGGATTCAGCAACTTGGAAAATCCCACCTGAAGAACAAAGGAAAACATTGATACAGAGGAGTCATTTACTTGGCCACTTTGGAGCTGACACACTTATGAAGAAGCTACACTCTGATGGATATCACTGGCCAAATATCAAAGTTGACTGCTTAGAATTTGTCAAGTTGTGCAGAGAATGTCAACTTTACAACATCAGCCGCCATGGATCTCACCCTTTGAGCCCCATCCATGCAAGCCTTCCTATGGATCATATTGCAATTGATCTAGCTGGACCTTTCACCACTAGTGATGATGGTAATCACTACCTCTTTGTAATTGTGGATGTCTGCACACGTTTTGTCTTCCTCAAAGCTATCCCAGACAAGTATGCTGCCACTATTGCACAAGAACTATTCAAGCTCTTCTGCCTTTTTGGATTCCCTAAGGTCATTCAATCGGATAATGGAACAGAATTTGTGAATCACGTGATCAAAGCCCTTTGCCAGAATAGCACCATTGATCACCGTCTGATCACTCCATATCTTCCCAAAGCTAATGGACTGGATGAAAGACATGTCAGACCTCAATGAACATCATCAGGAAATCTATCTAAGGTATCAAGAAGAATTGGGACAAGTACATTCCAACTGTACAATATGCTATCAACACCAAAATTGCCACTCTACATGGATCAACACCATTTTCCTTGATGTTTGGAAGAAGATACAACCACTTTGGAGACTGCCAGAATACAGAGTTAGCAAGTTTGAATACAGATAAGCTAAAGAACCGGCTTGAGTACCTTACCAACATTGTCTACCCTGCTATCAGTGCCAGAAGTAAGGCCTCTCAGCAAAAGATGACTTCAACGTACACCTCAAGACACAGGAACAGCAGCTTCCCAGATGGGTCATATGTCATGACACTAGATCCAATCCGGCAATCTAAGCTTGACCCCAAGTATGAAGGACCATTCAAGGTTATCAGTTGCACTACTGGAGGATCTTATGTACTGCAGGATAACACTGGAGCACTGCTACCCAAAAACTTTCCACCTTCTTCACTCAAACTTATTTCCCAAGACCCAGTAACTTTGGAATCCTATGAAGTTGAAGCTATTGTGGACCATGATGGAGAAGAACCAAATTGCCTTTATTTAGTCAAGTGGAAAGGCTATGATGCCAAACACAACACCTGGGAACCTTACACCAACTTTGATGATGTTGCCATTATTGATCAGTATTGGAGCCGTAGAGGAACCCAGAAGGTATCAAAAAACTCCTCTTCCGGAAGGAAGTGATGTTGTGCATCAACATTTAAAACTTAGCCAATTTTACTCCGTTTGAAAATCTGGTACCCTAACTGATTTTCCCTAACCCAAACATAACAAATCCCAGTTACAGTTTATTTTATCCCACCTCAGAATCTATTTTTAGCTATCACACCTGATCTATTTTCAAATGGTCATTACGTTATCAACCTATCTGCCAAGCCTTCCCAGGTGATTAGTCATCTGAGATCTATCCAACCATGGTGCAGTTGCCAAGACATCAGTTGATTGATGATGTAATTTTCATTTATCTTATGCACCTATGAACACCCAAATTGATTTCAATCAATCCAGTCCCTTGGTGCTTAATAATTCAACTTGATCAGAAAAGTATAAATAAAGTTTACTGAACCTTTTGGTTTAGTGTGTGTCTCAACAAAATTAAGATTCTGTCTCAGCAAAAATAAGAATCCAACAATTCGGTTCCAGTTTCTATCCAAGCCTAGTATATCTAGCACTCCAAAGAACACCAAGCCTAGCCTGCCTAGCAAACAAATATCATTGCCTTTATAGCCAACCCAGCTATATCCAAGACCAATATTAGATCAGAATCTTTCTGCTAATATTTCTGCCACTCTCTGACAATTCTAAGATTCTGCACTTAATTGTCCCTTTGGTTCAGTTAAACCATTCAAGAGCTTTATTACACTTTCTCTTGGATACAACATGCTACCCCCCTTCCCACTGAACAGTGTCTTGAGCACTGAAGAACTATCATCACTTCTTATTAACTTACCTACAAATTCCCCTCAGCTACACACTCTTGTATCAAAGCTACAACAGTAGTGCTGGCTTCTTTGTTTCAACTGAAATAAAGATTTCACCTGTTGGTGACTGTCTCCCCCCCTAACCCTAAATAGTATTACTATACTTGATCAGATTCAATAAAAGAATTTAGACCCCTAACCCTAACCCTAAAATTTTGTCTCTATAGTACCCATCTACCAGGAGCTATTTTTACAAACAATTTCTAGCCTTCACTAACCTTACACTGCAAGTATCAGCTTCAAAAAGCCTTGAATATGTTTAACCTTATTATTAAATTTGGTTGAATAAAGATTTCTGTCTTGGTAATTGAAATACTCCAACCTTAAATCCAACTGCTTGCAAAATCTGCTCATGTGATGATTATATAACTGATATATGATTAGGAAGTACCTGTATAAAATGAGTGTTGTGCATAGGTTGCATTGTTGTAATTTGCGCAACTATTTTTAATTGACATAGCTTGTTGTTAGTAAGCCCGTGAGGACCATTTGTTATGTCCTTGCTTTCAGTGGAAATGCGTAGGTTGCTTCGTAGAAGAAAGAGAACAGTAATCTCTTGTACCGAATGTCATCGACGCAAGAAAAAAGTATGTTTCAAAGTAAACATACATTCGTTGAGCTTCTTTCTGATTACAGTTTCACAGTGTGACCGTCTTCAGCCGTGTAACAACTGTACTACTCGCGGTAAGCAGGTAGTTATATAAGATACATCTGCAGTAACGCGCTCCGTTCTAATCGAGATTTAGTCACTCTGCCTCTACGAAAGTGTACAGACCACTGAAACTTGGCCGAAAAATCCCTCAAACTCTGACCAGTCAAGCGAAGGGGCCATTACCTCTGAAGAGATGTATCTGAATAGTAGATCTGAGCCGCAGGTAATATCCTCTCTTGCTAGTACCCTTGGATATTCAATGCATAATAGCCACAATACTCTTGGAATAATTCGAAAAATAAGTCCATCCTACTTAACAGCAGTAGTGCAAAGCAACCTCAATGATGGACTGAGTCAGAGATACAGAGAACTCATCCGTCAGCTACCCTCAAGAAACCGGATCGATATGCTAGTGCAAAGGTTCTTTGCTGATGTGTGCTGGAACTACGACGTAATAGACGAGATGATGTTTAGGCAGCAATTGGAAGCTTGGGGAAAAGTCTCATACTCGACCTTTCAACGAGGACCGCTCGACTTACCTGTCAATATTCGTGTCTTCCCCGCGCTACTTTTTCAAGTCCTGGCACAAGCTTTATTATATGCAGCAAATGGCGATGAAGCTCTGGAACAGCTAAAATACGCACCTGGGATGACGTTTCATGATCTAGCTATGGAATTCAGCGAGTCTGGGAATATGATTCTTACGATCCTAGGAAAGAGGGAAACTACGCTGGCCACTGTACAAGCTGGGTTGCTTAGGGCATCGTTTTTGAAAAGCAGCAGCTGTGTTGTTGAAGCCTGGCATGTGCTTGGAATAACCATTAGAGATGCACAGGAGATTGATCTGCATTCTGGCAAATCTTCGGAGGATGCGTCATCCTGGGATATTGAGATGCGCAGAAGAATGTGGCTAGCTTTACACTTGTGGGATGCTCACATGGCTGTCGTCCTGGGCAGACCCATGTCTACCAATCTCCAAACATACACATTTGCGAATGATGTGCTTCAAAGACGAGACGATGCTCCCCCAACCAAGAGAGTGGAGACTGATCCTCCGACGCCTTTTACGGTCATTCTCATGGGATATAATACTGCTTACCGATATCTCCCCAAAATTCACGAGTTAGAAAGCAGTGGTGCAAGCCCCGAAGACTACTACTGTACCGTTAGCGATATCCACACAGCCATCCTAGGCAATATACGTAATCTGCCTGACTGGTGTCGTCTTGAGAATCCCAATCTTAAATTTGACAAACACCCCAGTTGCTATTGGCTACCAGCTGCCCGCGAGACTCTTTCCTCCGAAATCTACTTTGTGCTTCTTGCTTTGCACCGACCGTACATCTTCTCTGTCGCCCAGAGCCGTACCGAGGCATTGAGGGCAGCCCTTAAGATTCTTGGTGCGCAGGCTCGTCTTTTCACACAATCAGATCCGCGACAATACATGGCCTTCAATCTAGTATTTTCGACCTTTGACGCAATGGTTCTTACAGCATCGATCTACATACTCTACCCACATGAGAATCGCGACAAATTAGATGCCTCGCTTCGTAGCATCGAATGGGGAATGGATCGATTGAATACGATGGCACAGTGCAACAAAATGGCTAAGTCCGCATATAATGTTGTCCTTGCCTTACGCCATCGCTTGAAACAACGTCTGGCCACTATGGATCAAGGGAACGGCAGCTTTCCTGACCTGCGTGCAATCGAGCCCCCTCAACCAATCCATGATCTTTTTTATCAGAACCTCTCCAGCACAGAAACCACCGACCTTGTCGATGCTATTCCTTCGACTCTGGACGAATGGTTATTCGAGGGTGCTCTGGAAGAGAGCGGCTTTTGGAGCCTCCTGAATTACTCTAATCCATAAATCGTGAAATTGGCCCTGGCTGTGTATTTTATTGATAGCGCTTCCTCGTCCTACAACGACCAAGGTACCCAATGTAAGAACCAAACGCTACTAAAGAACTAGAGAGCGACTGGCCAAATCCAACATCGGATGCTGGCAAACCAGGCAGCAATGTCTCTAACATTCCAGTCGACACTGTCAGGCTGCTCATAATGCTGTTACTGAGTGGCATCATTGTACCAAATGAGCTTTTTGTTTGGTGTAGGAATCGAGTCAAAGTGACGTTTTTCCGCCGGAGCACTTGTGCAACTTTCCCTGTGAATGGTGCTTGGACCTGTAATGTACTTAGAGAGTCCAGACCACTCGTGACCGCATATCGGGTTTCAAAATTCCTTAGCATCCACGGACCACGTCATGACCAAATCACCAGCCGTGGAAACCCTGCTAATCACCCAATGCCAGGATCAGCAGCTTGAGTATCAACCAGTGGATGAACACATGCAGCGCACATCCTATAAACATCCGTCGCATGACTGGAAGGTAACCAGACACCGAGGCTAATCCAATTACTTGGTCATCATCCAAAGCAATATCGAGCGACTTTGGTCCTCCTTAACAGATATTGATCAGGAAAGGCTTTGGTTTATCCACGTCGCCTCGACTGACTGGATAGTCCAGCCCGGCGATGGCATCCACATTCCTTTCCCCGACGGCGCGTGGATCGAACATGGGGCTGCATAATTTCCATTGGGCAATTGAGAGATATTGCTGAGGGGCCTAATGCCGAGGCGCTTGAGCGTTATCAGAATTATTATGTAGCATGGTTTATTTAGTCATTCAAATATATCTCAACAATACGAATATGGAAAGTATGCACGCCTTGCCTCGGATATGATATGTCAAATTGCTGGTATCTTCCACAAGAATAATAGAATCGCAGACTTATTAGAACACAATTGTACCATATTGCTTCACTATCTTCATGTTCATTTCGGGGTAAGTTCGATATTGACACTCAAGTACTGCATTAACATGATCACTTAGATCATAGCCTATGAACTTTACGCTTTCCTGCCCAAATTATTTATTGGGATTCACTGCGAATATTCACACCAAAACGTCAAGTAAATAGAACATTAAAGCTTGATAGGTTGTTCTCCCAATCACTTCCAGTATCTGCAACACTATCATGTAACATTTATCCTTTCGATGAATACTCTGACAGAAAGCCTATATAGCCTGCATACTACTTGAGACAATTCATCGTTGGGCTAGGCTGATATAGGCACTTGAATAGATAGAAAAGTGAAAATTTTCTGGATTCCTGTTTCGTCAAAGTAGAAAACTGAAGGTCCTGGAACCTGTACTAATTGCAATTACTATAAGGATGCAATGCAAACACCATGGGCCTATCATTATTTCAAGATATTCTTGAGTTGGAATGCTAGTATTAGACACTGCAGATGCACTTCCAATCATCATCCGGAATCAAAAGGTAATTCTGCAGCTTTGGTCAGCTCATGAATTCTCATTTAGGCTGTGAAAGCTTTGTTAGGATTTTGGCAATTTTGGAGGTTATCAGGAGAGCTGATCGATTATATGGCTTTTGCTCTATGATCTATTGCAAGCTGATAGAGTATGCTCAGAATGATCCCAAGAGCATATGGGTAATGTGACAGGATTAATGGATAACCCTGAGTAGTATCACACTCTGTGTACCTGACACTTTGATAGAAAAGATTCAAAGTGGATCCTGGCTTAGAATTTGGTCAGGAAACAGCAGTATAAGCTAGGCTCTAAGTTACAAAGAAGATGTCAGTATTTAGGTGGAGATCCAAATTGTACAACAAAAATGGCTTCGAAGTAGATACTAATCATACTATTCGTTGGCATATCAAGCACATGTAGAACCTTGACTTTAGTAGACCATGATAAAATTACTCATTTGAATGTGTTGTATATGGTCATGGCGAGATGGATGCAGACTCTACGGTCGTTTAGGAAACTCGGAAGTAACTTCACACGCGCTTTCCATCCACCATAGATATAGGGAAAAGTTTGCAACTATTCATAGTTCAGATCAATGAGAATAAGATCTTGATATATGAACAATTGAGCGGTAAACCATTAGTTGTACCACATGCACCATATATATTTCTGAGTAGCAAAATACATTTGACTTATGTTAATCGCACTTTGGATCAGATAGTACTACTCTCTGCAAAGGAGAGGTTTACTATAGTAAGAACAAAATAGATGAAGGTGTACAAGCAGCGACTACGGTCCATGAACTGCAAATGTCGAGATCTGCAAAACATACAATCACCAAGGTCAAGCGTTGTAGTAGTTAATCAAGTAGTAGTATGATCCAATTATCAAGCCTGTGGGGCGGTGTGAATTCAATTATATTTATAGAAGGTCCAAGCTGTCAGTCATGACTAAATAAACACCATTTCACATATTCTGTGTCAAGTGAATGACTTAAAACCAAGGAATTATAAGAAATGTACACTGTCAAGTCATTTGCTACATAAGTGCCCCTTCATATGACGTAAATCGTTGGAAATGCCACCAATTGTGGTTGGTATATAGTCGGTCTGTGCTCGCTTCATTGGTGTGGATGCGGGGTACTGAAGAATTTTGACTTCAAGCGTGCAAAACAACCTCCCACCTATTCAATTGGTTAACGTGGGGTGTAGGTGGCCTCGCACAAACGACCAATCCAACCATTGGCAGTTGTGATATATTTACCTTCCAAATCCAGGTCTCACGTTGGAACTGCCAATTTCCTAGATTTGCGCCCAACCTATGATTCTGCTACCTCCCCTCCATAAGGGAATAGATTCTATTAGGTGAGGTGTAGTGAAATCCGCCTTACGGGTACAAACTAATCAACAGACATGCCTTTGAATCATGTGTTGATTTCTTCGACCAACTTCAGTAATATACAATTTCATTTATTTACATTGAGAGATCCGATGGTGAAATAATGAGTAAGCTGAAATGCAACGAAGTTCTACGGAGAAATGCAGTTTGGATGGCAGGTCATGTAATTCTGAAGTGTGAATGAAAAGCGAAAACAGTGTTCTTCGATAGAGCTCTAAGTCGGAAATAAAAATGAACCATGCTGATGATACTAAGCTGATTCTGTGGAAGAATGTGTCTGGTGTGCATCCAGAGCTTCCTCAAGTAGCTTAGCTCTTTTTTCGAAGAAATTGTGCCAGGTTTTCAATTCGTTTGTAGAAAGTTGCGATAGGGTCTCTTCGAAACGAGTCTCGTTCAGATCGAAAAGCGGGCTCACCGTGTGTTGCTCCATGCATGGTGATGGGAAGGAAGGAGTATGCGGTGGCGTCAATGGTGACATGGATTCAAAGCTCTGCTGATCGGAGGAGGCAAGTGACCAATCCCTTCTTCTTCTTTGAATCTTGGATTTCCGCATGGTCACCGGACGATCCTTATGATGCAGTCTTGCGTACAAGCCACAAGCGTTACAAATTGGCTGGCCTTTGTCGTTTTTTCTCCAGAGTGGGGTTTTGGTTTGGTGACAATTGACGCACTCGATAGGCGTTTCTTCTCCATCTTTGGTTTTCGTCACATTCGGCTGGGTAACTTTGCGTGGGCTTTGGCTTGGATAAGGCTTCACGTGTTCAGGAGCTGCTGGCTTGTGTCGGATATGCAGAGGACGATGTGTTTGGTACTGTTTGTAGTAAAGGCCACAAGCATTACACAGTGAGTGCTTACGATCGGGTGTACGTCTCCACAATGGTGTGCTGGTCACTCCACAATTGAAGCACACGAGATCACGTTGGGGCTTATTTTTACCAGCAGCTCTTTTTCCACCATCAGGAGACTCGTTGCATCCTTTGCTTAATGGCGGCGAATTGTCGGTGTAATTCTCTTCGTTCAGATCGAAGTATAGATCGAATCCTCCTTCGTCCATCACTGCGTAGCTGCTTCTACTGTCATGTGTATTCTGACTGGGAGCTAAGGTCATAGTTCCGTTTGCAACCAGCTGCTGCTGTAGGGTAATGATATCTAATGGAGACATGGTGTCCATGTTGTGTATTTCATTGGCCAGGAATCCCGGGCTGTCTGGGCTACTACACAGGCTTTCAATAGGGCTAAATCCAGGTGTAAGCATGTTTGTGAAATCAAACGAGTGCACCGAATTCGACGTCATTGCAGTGCTGGATGCGTTGTAACCGTCAGTAACTGATAGATCCGATTGTGAAGTAGCCCACGAAAAAGGATCCGAGGTGGGTATTTTCATATCTTGGTATTGAGAGACCATTCCGGACTCGGTAACAGGCTTACAGGAGTCTTGGTTGACGAAGTCAAAGTTGAAACTCATTGATCTTATCCCTGGCTAACTCAAAGTATGTGTGGTAGTTGAAGGATGTGGTAATCTTAACGATAAATCGGGTGGAGTAGTCGGTCTGCAAACAGATATAGCGTTTCCCTAATGGGCTTCTCGAGATATGAGGTGCTAGAAATAATGAATGATTCTGATGGATGTTCACCGCTTCACCCCACCTGAGCTGGGTTCTTATATCTTCCGCACTGCCTTTGTGGCCAATCAAATCTCCTGAAAAGTCTCAAATAATAGCAATGTGAGACGGTGGTACACGTATTGGTTGCACCAAATTTTATTCAGCTGCTGGCCAAGATCAATTGAAATGGTGTCGCCCTCAAGCTCTGGCTCTTTCACAACAGAAAGCAGTGGCATACTAAATTGGCCAGAGCATAAGATCAAATGACCTGGAGAGAAACTAAGAATTTCCAAAGGCTGCTGTTTCTTGGGTGGGTTCTCCAAGTAGAACTGAATTCCTCGCAGAGCCTTCAATGTCTCCTTATGGGACTGGCACTTGATGCCCCAGCGTGAACCCGAGCAACTGCCAACCACTTGTGCCGTATTCCTATCAGAAGTGAACCCATTCACCAAGGCCAAGGCCAATAGTGATCACCTTGCTAGCTACTGGTTTGTGCCTATTCGATCCAACTGAGGCAGACTCGAATTGCAACTATATTCACCAATAACATGCGTGAGATTGAAAAGTCGAGGATAATCACAGATAATCACTAAGCACCGATCTCACTGCGATGCACAATCTGCCGAATATGACATGACTGTTTGTTGGAGGTGATTCTGGCCAATCAGCGCGGCATGGTGGTTCCTGTTATGTTCAACATAGGCACTAGTTTTGTGAAAGGCAAGCAACATGGGAAAATCCGAGCAGATGTTGATTAGCTTGAGGAGCTGCGACATACAGCGGACAACTCATCAAGCTTCATACAGGCCATGCAACAAAAGCCACTTTCATTGTAGCTCATCACGACTTAGGGCAAAGGGCATCCGTAACAAGGAGCGAAGCGCCCCATTTTGACCAAGTGCTCCTCAACTTCTCACATTTTGTCGAGCCCTCACTCCAAGCACCCCAGCACTAATCGATACATAATTGATTGCTCGTTTAAGCAATGGTTTTGGATTGAGATAAGTTCAGTGAGAGATTAAATCCATTGGCCAGCTGTATCTTTTTGGGCAAATCCAATGAACTCGTCGGGCAATATTGATCCTGGTTGTTGCTTTACTTGACTCATGCCATATAGCCAAATGCCTGATGGCTCGAGAAGTAAATCGATGCTGCTAAGAATGGCAACTAGTCTTTTGTACTTGTACTTCTTGTGCTATCTATAAAAATGCCTATTCAGTCCAATAAAGCTAAGCACGCCACATCTTTTCGTACCTGTAGTGCTAGTACACAGAAAGAGATGTCTAAAAGAGGGATTTGAAGATGGAGTGAGAAGTCAAGTGCCAGTTTTATCAAAGACAATCTCGATAAGCATGCTTTCGGTCACCTGAGCTTTGCAGCACCATACAAATCACATACCCCCGTGTAATCATTGATGTTCAATTGGCCGTTTCAATAAAGGAGCCCACTCTAGAATGGAGTGTAGAGCCTGGCACATCGGCCTTGGACGAGGGTACACCAATATGCACCTCACTTCCCCGGTTCTTGCATTAAAACATGATTGCGCATCTTTCCGGCCATAGCTTCCATACTATCAGTTTTTCAACTAACCTACTTCCGTACTGGAATTCCTGGCATACTAGGCTTTCCTGATTTAACGCTCGCTCGTTTGTACGAGGCCACCTATGCCAACTGAAACCCCGTATTACCACGCAGCGATGGCTGTCGTTCAGTGACCACAAAAAAGTAGCCAAATGGGTTCGCCATTAGCGAGGGCGTAGCGGTAGGGCAATGGGCCGAGGTCAGGGTGTAAGCTAGCAGATGTGGCGCTGAAATATAATGACTGCACCGAGATAGGGCTAAGCAAATATAGCTGAGGTCTCAAAAGTGATCGTGTGACCAAGGACATGCTGTTTGACTCAAATCTCTGGCCTATGTATGTTGGTCCACTTAGGACATGCCAATTCCATATGATTACCTCCAGCGCATGACAGTCTTCAGGTGTGTTTTGGGTGTTATACCCTGATGGCGCGTGAGGCCCGGCTGCAGAGAACATAGCATCACGAGATGCTCTTGAGCGGGCTAATCTGGTATAATCTAAGTGATAATCTCATCTGGGTGATTACTCGAGTTTATCCTAAGAAATTCAGCAACTCTGTGCGCAATCGACCTACAGGTACACGAATGTACGTAAAGTGGTGAGCGAGCGATCCAAACACAGTAGCTTAAAGTTGATGTCACCAGGAACCAGATTCCTCGTAGTGCATAAATCGGAAAATCACGTTGCCAACCTGATAGTTGATGAGAAGAATGTAACCATGGTGCAATGAATATGGGCCTGCGACCTGATTAATGCTCTAGGAATATTTCGGGGAGGTTGGTGGCGTTGAGCCTCTGGTCAGGTATCAAGCCGATCGCTAGTCCATTGGGGTTAGATGACCCGTGATCGGGAGACACTATCCAAAGAGATATGCAGGTAGAGCAGCTGAATGCTCGGGTAAAGCTGGAGCCACTTGTGGCGGCTAATACCAGGATTCATAACTTTATCTTGTGCAACGTGCCAATTAGCGATGCTACTGTTCATTCCTGGGTACTCTGAACCTTGGTCTGGTTTAATAAGCGCTGGAGGTTGGAGCTGATGAAACGATCCGTAATGAAAAACCAGAATTTAGTAATGTCACTAGACTGCATGCTGCATAACCCAAGGCCTAGGGCATGGTTTACAGCCTGGATCCCTCTAAATGTTATGAAAAGCTCAAAATGAGATCAACTCGTCGCTGTTGCTAACGAACCATGGATTGAAACCCAAAGGAGTTCCATGGACTGGAACCCTTACGCATTGGAGAATTTATTGAGTGAAACAAGCCAGCCAGGGCGCAGCGATGATGATATGTATCGCATATCAAAGCGATACCATTTTGGCCTAGTTGATTCTCGAGGTGTACCGCAGAAAGCGGGGTCCCGAGACTCGCTGCTTATGTACACCTCTGAGGTTAGGCTTCTATTCTCGACACTACGGATTTATGGTAACCTACTCGGCTATTGAGACTCTATTAGGTGTACCAAGCGTATCCAATGTGTTGACTTGATTGACTACTGATTTCTCAAACCTACCGCCAAATTAGGGAAAGCCTGGGCGAATGAGGTGATTGTACGAGGCCACCTATACAACTCACAGCTGCTTACTATATCTCATTCGAACGCAACGAAATCAGGATGTCGACTTGATTACAAGGAGTGCGCTGCAGGACCCAAGATTGTATTTGCTGCTGCTAAGGCCACGTAGCGGCGCGGATACGGTAGAGTACTGTGTCAACCCAGGAGGCCCAGGTGTCGTATTTGTGTGAACTG
>MCFE01001078.1:0-17881 GCA_002104905.1 Basidiobolus meristosporus CBS 931.73 | reverse complement strand
TATTACCAAATCTTCCTGTTCTCCCTACGCGATGGAAGTATGTCTCTGGATCTCTGGGCATATCGAGGTTTACAACCAGATCCACCCTTTCAATATCCACACCTCGAGCAATCTACATTACAGTTAATATATTTCGTTCATTCGCCAGCATAGTGAAATTTAATACCAGATCGCTGCAGACCAAGACTCGTAACTGAAAATTCCGAGCCTTTGATAAAGTTGCTAGGCGCTCGCGTTGATTTAAACCCCCTGTGAAGATATGTGAATAGTGGGTGTAGGAAATCGGCCGCATGCTACAATACCTGAAATGTATAACGCAGGCCATCCCTTACGAGTGAGATTCTCCGACAATTCCACTGCTCTATACACATAAGAGAGTTGATTCCTATGAAATGCTGCTACTCTTGGACTACTGCGTACATACCTGCCACGGTGGTTGAGGAATATGATACACTGGTAAAAGGAACCTTGCTCAAAAGCTCTTCTAAGCGTCTGAACTTGCCCTTGTAGGCAGCAAACTTTTGAATCGCATTGCTGTCACCATCGCTGGAAACAACCTCGTAGTACTGCTGTACCCCTGCGATGGAATCCAATGTTATTACATTATCCTGGGCAGACTTAGCTGTTCTTGGCAATACAACCTTCAAGAGAGGGAGTTTCCGAACAAAGCATAACATACTGGGGCATGTGAACGAATCGGTTTATCTTTTCCAATAGCCCGTTGTCATAAGTTGCGGAAAACGCCATGGATTGCTTGGTTTGTGGGAGTGATTTATAGATTACTCTGATGGAACGAATCGTCGGTTAACTACACAGCCTGGGGTTCACCTTTTGACGTGGTGCTTTGCATGCCACTTACTCTATTTGAACAAAGAATACATCCTCCATCAATTTATCTGCCTCGTCCAAGACAAACAGCTTGAGCGCATGAGTGGGAAAAGAACCGGCTTGTATAAGTGCTTGCACTCTGCCTGAGAAAAAGCAACCCCTTGTCAGAAGTCAATTGTGTAGGCGTTCGAAATAAAGTGAGCAATACCCGGAGTTCCGACGGCAATGTGGCAATTTCGTAGCTTGGATAGATCTTCCGAGATGGGTAAACCTCCAATGAACACCTGAACTTGCAAACCTTCGATGAAAGACGCAACAGCTGTCATGACCTCTTTGATTTGTACGGCAATTTCTCTTGTTGGCGCCAAAACGAGAACCTTCATTTCGAAAGCGTGAGTTGAATGAAAGGTGTTTGTTTCGTGTGAAATGGTAGAACGCGTATACCTGGGGAAAATTGACATGCAAATTAACTGCTTCCAAAGAGAGTGACGCTAAATACTATGGTTTTTCCGTCCCGGATTTGGCTTGCGCCACCAGATCCAGGCCGAGCCTACCAAGGGGAAGGGCCTTCAGTTGAATGGGCGGATGGCTTTCGATAGCCAGATTGGTTTAGTCCCTTCAAAAGCAACGGATTTGATATCAGCGTATCGAAGTGACATTTTCGTTGATAAGAACGTCTGACGTTCGGTGTGTGAATACTGAGTCCATCTCACGGACCGCATGTAGTTGGAGTATTTTTTATTTATTATTATGGAATGACTGCCATGCCACCTTGGTGGGTAGTTCAAATCAGCTCGCACTATTTGCATTGATTGATGTTTGGTTAAATGCATGTTTATTCTCGTGAATGGTGACTCAATGATCATATATAGTGCCACCAGTGTCGCGGTGATCACTTGGATTTGGCGGCGATGCAATGAGCAGTATGAACCGAGCGACCTCTAAAACCTCACCGCCCAGCTTAGAGGAAATCACAGTTCAGCTAGATGCCCCTTCATTCCAGAGATCACCACTCGGCTACTGAAAACGATTGTAAAGTTTATCCTTCTAATTCGAGGGCAGCTTCCATGGTAGGTTTGCTCTTGGACTTCGAGATTGACACACTTACGCTAACAGGTACCTATTCAACCCATATGAGTTCTTGGGAGCAACTCCAGAGCATGGTAGAGATGGAGAGAAATAGCCAAAACGTAAGTTTTACTCGGCTCTCAGCTGAGATCCAGTCTGAACTACCCCTTCGATTAAGATCAATTCCCTTTGTAGCCACAACATTTCAAGCGAAAATACAAAAAGGCCATCGATGTAAGTAAATACATATTCAGTTAAATCATGTACCCGTTGTCTAATGACGTGCTTGTAGTTGCTGGCCTCTGGGGAGGCTTTGTTCGCGGATATAGAGAAGGCATGCCAGCGTGTAGAAAATGGAGAAGCGGGGCAAATCCGATTTTTGGTGCTGATTGGAACCACCATCACTACCCCCAAAGCAGCATATCTGATCGTTTTACCTCCTATCCACTCAACTGATCTTAACAATAACTTGAAGATCCTCAATGCATGTGAGCGAAAGCTGGTTCGCACCTTGGTGCAACATTTAAGCGACGAAACGACATTAAGTATGCTTCGATGTATGCTCAATTGGATGTCCAATCTATTGATGAGCATCTTGACCGCCTCTAGGACCAACGCGCACTTTCGTATTGGTAGAAACAACACGTGAACACCCACTGGATTTTCTCACTCCGAAACAAATGTTCAATTACTCAAAGCTGAAAGGCAAGATTACTGTGATCACACTGGAAAGCAACCACATAAGCAATGAGGTTGATGCAGATGCTGAGGAAATCATAAGCTTGCACTCCGATGGGAGTGTTATTGATATGGAGCAGGATACACCAGAAAGCCCCTTTCTGTGGTTCCAATCCAAAAATATTCTGTCAGGCTTGAGCGCAATCAACTAGTCATATAGATAGGAGAAGTAGGTTCCGGAGTGGAAAGTCATCAGATAAACAACTTCATTACAAGTTGAGACTCTCTGGTTGCCTGTACGATGAATAAAAGTTTACTTCGTCTATTTGGTTTCAATAATTTATGCAGCGTTGAAAACGCCGAGTCTACACCAGAAGAACGTGAACCATTGAGTAGTTTCGAGGTAGCCACTATGGTATAACAATTTGACTTCCTCCACCCCAGAAAAGCCATGTCCAGGCCCCAACAAAATAGAAGCTTGCGGCCAATCCAAAAACAAGCGGCCACGCTTCTTTGGACTCTAGTAAAAGCCCAGTCACTGTTACCCCTAGAATACCTGATGATGGTTTGTCAGGGAAATAGCTAAGCAATGAAATTTACTACTCAGTAACCCACCAGGAAGTGTAGCAGCAGTGTTCCCAATCCCAAAGATGATTCCAGCAAACCTAGGAGCAATATCCAACTGCGAAATGGAAACACCAATTAAAGTGAGCGAGTTGAAACCTAATGCGAGGGATATATAAACCATGCCGATGGTAACTGAAGTGGCAGTATAGCCCGCTAATAGGAGAAACACCCCTGGGCCCAGCATCCCGACACACTGGGCAACCCGACGGACAGTAACCACAGGTATCCCCAATCTATAAATTGCATAATCACCAATAAACCCACTGGCTAGACCAACTAATCCTTGTACAATATACGGCAAAACTGAGGACAATAGTGAGAAACGAAATCTGATAGAGCTTGAGCCAACTACGTACCTGAGAAATAGCCCAATTCATTCAAGTCTACATTGAATACGTCCTTGTAATACGTAGGCAACCAACTCAAAAGCACGTAAAATCCCCAGGAATTACAAAACTGGTTGATCAATATAGCCCAGACTTCTTTTGCTCGCAAGATCTTACACCAGGGAATCCTGTTATCCAATCGCTGCTGGTTGTTCTGCACTAGAACCTCTTCTTCACCCACAGCCTTAGAGCTGTCCAAGTCTCTATGGTACTCCTCTCCTCCCTCGGTCACTGACTCCAGGTCACCCCCTAGGGGCGTGTACGATGGGATCTGGTTATCTTTCTTGCCATCGTACATGGATCTCAATGATGAGAGTTCGGAGCATTGATCTGGGGTGCTAGCGCCAAATATGTACCACGGGATGTTCCATCCGAAACCCATAATTGCGAAAATGTAGAAAATCCATTTCCAGCCAAGAGACGAAGCCGCAATAGGCGCAGATATCAGGAGTGCTAGAATTGCCCCAGCATACGATGCAGCAGTGACGGTAGCTACTGCGCGAGAGCTCTCATGATGCGGAATCCATTGTGCTATTAAAGAGTGGATTGCTGGAAACCCGAGACCTTTGAAACAAGAGGAATCCTATTTAGAATGTGCTTTGAGAAGAGGCTATGATGCTTAACAAACCTTCTCCAGCACCGAGCAGCATTCGACAGGCAAATAGAAGGAACACGTGGTGAGCTACCCAAGGTGTAGCCAGCGTGAAAAGGGACCATAAAAAGGCACCTTTACATGGATTTCCATTGAGTATGTGTTCCCAGCACTAAAACTTGAAAATTTTACATACCTAAAGCTAGGACACTCTTTCCTCCGAATTTATCCGCTAAAAAACCTCCCAGAACTTGAGTACAGATATAACCGTAAAAGAAGGCCGACAGTATGAGGCCCTGTGTTGTAGACGACCATGAATACTCTTCTGACATAGGTATGATAGCGATGGAAATGTTGGAGCGATCTGGAATGAAGTATTTACCAGTTAACAGAATGTCCTCTCCTGAAGTTAATTAGTTGCTGTCCAAACCTGCATAACTTATGATTACGCTCAAAGCACACAGAAACACTATGAAATGTCTCCTTCGTATTGAAGAAGTAGCATGTGGAAATGAAAGCATGTGACTTTATTGTAGAAAGAGTTCTATGTCAAAGTAGGGAAGAGTATCAGTTTATGTATACTTTAAGCTTAATTCGCTATCCTAGGTAAAAGTAACGAATGACATAAAACGGACATTCACGCTTCAAATAAATCAATGCTTTTCCTTATATGAAACATTCCTACATGGCTGAGCATCTCTCGGTATCTCGGCAAGTGTGCAATAGTTGGGCCAATCCAGTGCCTGCAGCCACCAGCCAACAAACAGTGGAGAGAACATTGACAAAACACTGGAAACACACAGCAACTGTTCCCACATCAATTATTTGATGTAACATTTGAAGAAATATTTTATCGGGCTTTCATGTCGAATCAGGTTTCAAGTTTG
This sequence comes from Basidiobolus meristosporus CBS 931.73, assembly GCA_002104905.1. Classification (NCBI taxonomy): domain Eukaryota; kingdom Fungi; phylum Basidiobolomycota; class Basidiobolomycetes; order Basidiobolales; family Basidiobolaceae; genus Basidiobolus; species Basidiobolus meristosporus. The sequence continues at coordinate 12,815 of MCFE01001078.1, read as the reverse complement.
TAAGATTGATCGCAAGCACCATAACCTTGTGAGCCAACTAGATAGAAGCGCCTTCAGTTGTGTATTCCACAAACATTATGTCACGCTTGGCCGATTCCACACTCTAAACCAACAATTGTTTTCCAAAATCATGTGAAAATGGGATCCTAGAATCCACTTAATATTTGGGTTGTTTTGCATATTTTAAGATTTAGCTAACCAACATCATTTTCCCACTGTCTGAGACGTGAACATTATAGGACATCCAAAAATGGTGATTGTTGCACCAATGGCAGGGCACAGTTGGGTGAAGTCTTAAGCACACCCCCGTCCTTTTGGTGCTCAATTTTTACTTCGCCATTTTCATCAACTCTGCTTAGTGCTACCTTTACAACACTCGCATATAGCCAAACCCTTGGCTTCAGAGTTAGTTAACCTGCAAAATTCCCTCAACTCATACGGTAGAGCCACAACCCCTCCTCTCTGTCGATTGTTGGATAGATACTTGCTTCAACTGATTGATTGAGTCTGATTCTCTCTATTCTTCCCCCTCCATTATTTTATCGCTCTTTGTCAATACCCTGTGAAGTTACTATATATCCTCCAACAATGAACCACACCAATCGTAACATAGCAATGAACAATTCTGGGTATTATCCATCGAACATCGCCAACCCCTCAAAACTTCCGTTGAATGCCAACAACAAACCTCCCTCACAGAATGCAAACGTTGGGCTTTACCACCCCGCATACCATTCTTATCCTCACCATTCGCAATTGCACTCTCCTTCGCCGTTGGAATCTATGAATCATGGAGTACTCGCTCCCCTTCTATCTCACCACCGCCGATCCCATCACATCCCTTGGCTACGCTTCCAGACCCTTCGATATCCGTACACTTGGCTCAAGAGCTCCGAGGTAATTTCCTTGTTCACGGAATGCCCAATACTTGTCTAACCGTCATTCTTGCTCACCAGAGCTTGGACATCAACTCGGTTTGACGGAGGAAGACCTAGCAACACTCCCCTCTTCTCCCTCCCTTAGATCCGCCACCAACCCCAACACCAAGCTTTTTGACGAAACGGAGCAGCGGTTTTTTGACAACTTCTTAGACAACATCTTTTTCGAGGAAAACCTCTTCACGGAGAATCCGCTACCGCCCACCCTTGACAACGCCCACTACTTCACCCCTGGACCTTCCACTAGTCACCCCCACACGTTTCCCATGGAGAAATCTCAACACAAATCCGCTGTACACTCTTCGCTCTACGATATGCTCCACCAACATTCTAGAGAACCTAGCATGCATGGTACACCGACTCCTGCCCCCACCACACCCTCCAGTTTATTCATGAACCACCATTCCGGAATGCCCTCGCCTGTCGATAGCCACACGCTCCAAGCCCTCACGCCGACGAATATCCACTCCCCTCCCCCCAAGCCCATCAAGCGCAGCTCATCCATAGCCTTACCATTGCATATCAACACGGATATCGCCAATCAGATCAGCCCCATCATCCCGGCCAAACGGAAAGGCAGCGACATCAAGCCACGCAAGTATTCCATGAAGAAAGAGCACGAGACTAGCAAGCCCATCAGGGAAGCTGGCCCCGAGTCGCGCTCGAGCATGAACAACGACTCGAACCAGGAGACCGGGCAGAACTCGCAGTCACCCACGCCAAGCGCCATGGACCAACCGAAGGAGGACACCCCGAAGTCAGACCGCTCACGCAAGGGCAACAAAGAACTACTAACGGAGGAGGAGAAGAGGGCCAACCACATCGCCTCGGAGCAAAAGCGACGCAATATGATTCGGTCCGGGTTCCGTGATCTGACGGAGATCGTGCCATCCCTTCGAGACATGAACAACAGCAAGTCCACAATACTCTTCAAGGCGGTGGACTTTATCAAGCGCCTAGAGCGCAAAAACCAGCGGCTCAAAAACAAGGCCAACACTCTGCAGCGACGACTAGAGGGCGCTCAGAATGGAGGAATGTACACTTTGCATAACGGTCATCAACCACATCAACACCAGCCACCACCGCCGCGACCAGTGGCGGGCGAGGCCAATCCAGTGCCGGGAGCACATGGGTATATGTACGGATTTAATTTTGGAACCAACCCAGCCTATGATGGAGGGAATGGCAGGTATTTTGGTGGCGGCATACCTGAGGACTCTGTCCACCAATATCCAGCGAGGCCGATTGTACCTAGCCTGAATGCGGCGTCCAGTTGTCGGGTGAACGTGCCCGCCGGGGCCGCACCGCAGGAGTCCACCGCAGATGGCTCCAGGCGGCCGGCGGCCTCGAGATCGTGACCGACTTTTGGGGGGCTATTTAAAATACTTTATCTTGGCAACGTTTGTTCCACTTTCCGGTCTCCGTTGCAGTTACATTTTGGTAGTTTAATACTCGCTTCTTACGTATACTTCATCGAGACGGTGGTCTGCTGTCCACCAGCTCAGTCAACCCAACCCCATCTTCACCTTGTACCTATTTACATCTAATGAGGCATTTTATGAATAAATCCATGTGAGAATCCCAGCCGTCGACGGCATTCCGGATTAGCGGATGCTCGCATTTGTTAGCAGTCAGCGGCATGTGAAAATCACAAGCAGTCACCCAATCATCGCAGCACTGTTGCTGATCACAGTCTTCAGCAATCTGTGGGGGTTCCTTGAGCACTGGAGGCTATCTTCGCTATGCTGTAGAGTGGAGACTCGGTAAATGGACGTAAATGCTCTACAGGACGTAGACGACTCATTGGCCCTACAATCACCATGAGACGGTCTAGAGCTATTCGAAGCGGCGAGAGGGGGGAGAGATAGGATGAAAATTTGTCATCATTCCGAATGGTAAAGATAAGGGATCCAAAATGGCCAAATCGAGCCCATATACGTTGAGCAACGGGCATCGGGGGTGGTCAACATAGTAGCACAGCAGCATAAACCAGAGAGGATGGCAAGTGACGGAAACCAGTGGCTGAGATGGATTCAGTTTGGTTACTCTGATCATCGGGTAAACTTTTGGTAGCGAGGTTCGGAAATGGCATGGGGGATGGAGTGAGGTTCGAAAGAAGTGCCTAGCTTGGACACCGAAAATTTCCTCCACCACATTTCGATCGGTGTCTAGCTTCGGGGAGATATCGGGTGTGGATGATATATTTCGGTCGAAATCTCTGAACCTCACCAAGCTTCTCTTTTTAAATAGCGTTATGTCTCGCTTCCTGAGCACACCGACCACCTCGATTCTGACCCGTTCACTCGGGGTAATTGACATCGTCCCCCTAAGAATCTGCTAGCCAATTGTGCGTTACTGATACCATTTGAACCAACCCTAGAATCAATTTCGCACGCTTACCACCGTCAAGCAAGCCCCTTCGCTCACCGGCTTCACCAAGAAGCTGACCGAGGGCCCCTCCCTGGAAGAGTTCCTTGGCGACTCCACGAAACTCTCCCGGAAGAGGCGTTCGAACTGAAGGAACCGGGGCTGCCTTCAGGCGCCAGGAAACCGTAGGTTTTTCTTCCATCCTCCACCCCCATTTTCAAGAGAATTAACCAGAAGCGACCATTCGGAAACCAAGCAAGCAGAGGCTACCCCCGTGGCTCAAGACCGAAATCCCGGTCGGAGTGAACTTCGCGAAGATCAAAAGAAACCTGAGGGATCTGAAGCTGCACACCGTCTGCGAGGAGGCCAGGTGCCCGAACGTCGGGGACTGTTGGGGCGGTGGCGAACACCAAACTGCCACTGCCACCATTATGGTACGTCTCCTCTCTGACCTCTCCCCAAAACCCACCCCTAACACACCCCCCCCGAAAATCTAGCTAATGGGTGACGAGTGCACCCGCGGTTGTCGCTTCTGCTCCGTCAAAACCAACCGCAAGCCAAAACCTCTGGACTCGAAAGAGCCGGAGAACACCGCGGAGGCGATCAAGAGATGGGGACTCGACTACGTCGTGCTGACGTCGGTTGACCGTGACGACCTTCCGGACGGCGGAGCGGAACATTTCGCCAGCACCATACGCAAGATCAAGGAGAAAGCGTCCCACGTGCTGGTCGAATGCTTGACTGGCGATTTCCAGGGGAACCTGGAACACGTTGGCATCGTGGCCAACTCGGGCCTGGATGTCTACGCACACAACCTGGAAACGGTGGAAGGGCTCACACCCTACGTTCGCGACCGTCGTGCCAAGTACAGACAATCCCTTGCGGTTCTGGAGCATGCCAAGAAAACCGTCCCCTCCCTGTTTACCAAGACCTCGGTGATGTTGGGGCTCGGAGAGACGGACGATGAGGTTCTTCAAACCATGAAAGGTACTTCCATTCATCCTCGACCCACACCAGGAACCACGTATTGATACAATTCCACCCCACCCCCCCCCGCGAAGATCTTCGCAATGTTGACGTAGACTGCCTAACTCTTGGCCAATACATGCGTCCCACCAAGAGGCACATGAAGGTGACGGAGTACATCCCTCCAGAGAAATTCGACCACTGGGCCAAGATCGGTGAAGAGCTCGGATTCAAATATGTTGCTAGCGGCCCTCTGGTTCGTTCGTCATACAAAGCCGGCGAATTCTACATCACCAACATCCTCAAGAAGCAACGGGACGCCGCGACAGCCGTGTAGTCATGCGTTGTGTTTGGCAGCAACGATGCTCTCGGAAAGGAAACCTGATGTTTGCTGGTCGTTTGACCACAGGGGCTGTGATTGATTTGCACACATGACATCTCGCACGCTCACACTCACCTACACCCACATCCGTACAACCCATCCGATCCCGGAATATGAACCAAATAAAAGAAGGAAAAGCGAGTTTATCGATTGGGGTTGAAAGAAACAACATATTCTGTACTAAACTACCATGGCATGCCGCTGAAGGCACGCATCTTGACTCAAGAGACAACAATACTATGATGAAGTAGCGAGAGGATCATACCTAGTCAAGCCAATACCCCATGCAAACAAGGAGATAGTCCAGTTGTGGGGGGGAACTTGCGTGGGACTACCTCCAGTCAATAAAATAACGGGTGGGTTGGTTAAATGATTATTATTAAGCTAGGATATATTACGCAATTACTAGGCTCCACGACGTCTAACAATAGATTGGGGAGCCCGTACGCTGTGCTCAGCATGGTATTTTCCCTTTAGGCCATATTCTAGAATTTTACAATTGTGCTAGCGGATCAGCCTTCTCGGGGCAAGGAACACGACCACCGCAAGTAGCTTTCTTTCGTAACGCATCACACAGCAGGCTGATGTCGAAGTCAAGCGGCAAGCTGGCGTGCTCTAGGACCTTGCAATCCTCTAAGCTTATATGGATCTCAGAGTCATCCGGACTCACCCCGGGTACTTCGGGGGCCGGCAGCACTGGAGAGTCCGCCACATTCGCAACATCGGATGATGTTTGAACTGGACTAAACAGCTGCTCACTCAGTTGCTCATTGAATTCATCATTCCAACCCTCTTCATAAAAGACAGGCAACGCAGATAAGTCCCCAGCAATATTCTCGTCATATACGCCAGCTGAAGGATCTCTGTAATCAGAAAAGCTAAAGGGCAGGTTCAGGTTTGGCTCTCCAGTGGTGTCATATATTTGTGGAGAGGCGAATTCCTGAGGAACTGAAATCAATGGATCATCGACGATCTCCCCGATAGGAGCAAAGAAACTCGACTCATGAATAGGCTGTTGGAACATGGCGGGCTGTTGGTTTGGATTTAAGATGGAGTTGGTTTTGGGGGTGGCTATCTGCAATATATGAGGGGATGCTTCGTTGAAGGGGGAACGATCATCACTCGAACTTAATCCCAGGTTTTCTGGCGACTGTGAATTGTGGATGAAGTTGATTTCGCCTGAATTGGATGTGGGTGTCCAAGGGAATGTGGCGGGGCTGAATATTGGTGACGCCGATTGAGAGTTGTCTGCATTTTTAAGCAAGTCAACCAAAGTAGGTGCGCCGTCCAGCGCATTGTTTGGTGGCTGAAATGTAAAGTTGCCTTTGAGCAGTACGTTCTCGGCCTTCACCTCCTCCAGGATCTTTCTAAGCTTCGCGTTCTCCTCGGAGTTTTTGTCGTTGCTCTCTTCCAGCTCTTTCACTCTAGTCTCCAACTCCTTTAAGTAGTTATCCTTGCGCTCTCTGAACGCTCGCTGAGCCGCACGGTTCTGTGCTTTTCTTTTCTGTTTGTTGGGGAAATGGTTCAGCCTGGAGCGGAAAAAGAGAAAAAAAGGGAGAAAATTACATCTACTGGCATTGTGGTTATAGGTTTGCGTCCAGGCTTCTTAGGGGCAGGTTTCGATTTGTCTAGGGTAGAGGTTCAGCAAAGCTTTACTACTTCAAGTGGCAAACGAGTGAACTACCTTCAGGGGAGTCAGCTCCCTTGCTGTGTTTCTCTTCTTGATCTACGATCAGAGTTAAAAATCAAGGCCAAAGCTTAGCGTATATGCATTACATACGATTGTGTTTAGCGGGAGTCTTTTGGAACTCGGTGTCATTCTTTCGTTTCAAATAATCCTCAATGTTGTCCAACTGGTTGTGAGCAATGGAGGACTCAAGAATTGTCGGAGTATTGGGCTCATTTTGTATGAATTGAAACTGATAAGCTAGAGTATCATTCATAGCTGCTGATCGAGGTTGGGACAATATTCTAGATAGTGTGTGAAGTAGAAGAAAGAAAAACTCGTTACGAGTGAAATAGAACAACACTAGGCCTAGAGGAGAATAGAACCTTATGATTTGAGCTTATCAGTTGAGATGTTCAGTGAGTAGAGATTCAAGAGGAACGTTGTAAATCGGCCAGATTCAGATATAGTTAACCACGCCTCAAGGTTGATTGGATAATGTCATGTGGAATTTGTTGAGCCAATAGATGGCCTGGTGTACTTGAGGACAGAATCACCAGTGTTTTGAGCAGTTTTAGGAGCCAGCTCGAATGGATTAATTAGTCATACCCGGTGGACTTGACTGGAATTTTAGGCAGCTTCTATGCATTGGTATTAATAATATGAATTTCCTTCTCCGAGTCCGGTAAATTCTTAATTAAAAAGGGAAATAAGATTTCCGAGTGCCCTCAGTGACTTGTTCGATCCATGCTTGACAATCCTACTTTTTGTACCAAACTGGACTGTCTTTGCTTACTCCGCAGTAGCAGGGAGATTAATTGGACCATTGGTCAGAACATGGCGAATTCCTCTTTCCTGCATGGTGTTGGTTTCCAAATATAATTATTGCCATTCCCGGCCCCAGACATAACATTGTCTTGAATATTGTCGTCAGGTTAGGGCTAAGCACAGGTGGTTTTCTCTACTGCCTTCATTGCTCGAATCCACCATTTCCCTTTTCGCTGCTCACCGAGTTTTTGTGTACCTCAACTTCCCTCCGTGTAGGAACCATGACATACTTGTCGATTCGGCCGCAGCCGAAAGTGATCGGTGATTACGGTTATCGCCGGGAAAGAAAGGATACATAGATTAAGTGACATTGCCAATAATTGAGAAAAATATAATCAAAATGAGGGCTTGATCGGATTTGATTGGACCTCCCAAGGGAGCAATATCGATGATTAAAAACGACCTCATCACATACAATTTCTTTCTCTTCCTTCTAACCTGACAGGTTGCTCTTATTACAATGTAAGTATTTTTCAAGGAAGAAAGCGACAGCCAGTTGCAGCCAAATATCCACCTTCACATCATCCAACCCATCCGACTCACCCATCCATCTGTTTGGCAACTTAGGGTTTCTTTGAGCAGTCAGAAACGTTTGGCCGCCAGCGTACTCAAGTGCGGTAAAAGAAAAGTTTGGATTGATCCTAACGAGGTCAACGAAATCGGCAATGCCAACTCCCGTAAGAGCTCGACTTTCCCACCCCGCAATCTGAGTGCTTTATCCATTAACCGTTGAACTCCTTATTCTCAAAGGCCAAAACATCAGAAAGCTCATTAAGGATGGTCTCATCATTAAGAAGCCCCAAGTTGTTCACTCTCGCTTCAGAGTCCGCGAGAAGCTTGCTGCTAAGCGTAAGGGTCGTCACACTGGTACCGGTAAGCGCAGAGGTACTGCCGAAGCCCGTATGCCTACCCAGGTCCTCTGGATGCGTCGCCAACGTGTCTTGCGTCGTATGTTGAGAAAGTACCGTGAATCCGGCAAGATCGACAAGCACTTGTACCACTCTCTCTACATGAAGTCCAAGGGTAATGTTTTCAAGAACAAGCGTGTGTTGATGGAGTTCATTCACAAGGCTAAGGCTGAGAAGCTCAGAGCTAAGCTCATCGCTGATCAAGCTGAGGCTCATCGCCTCAAGGCTAAGGCCGCCCGTGATCGCCGTGCTGAGCGCATTCAAGCCAAGAAGGATGCCCTTCTTGCTTAAATCACCCAAAACCTTTGATTGATTAAATGCATGCTGGTAGTCTAAACCAAAGACTGAATAAATCTAAGCATTTTCCCCTAAACCTCTGTCGACGAAATTTTTGACATGATGCAAACAGGATATAGTTTGTATCGAATTGCAAGTTTATGCAGAGCAGTTTTTCTATTATCTTGGCTCATGCAGATGTAGGGAATCCTTAGAGTATGTTTAGGAAATCATTAAATCATCTGTTCGACAACAGAGTAATATCGTATTTCACCGCACTATTCTCAATCGAAAGAGTTTCCTTTTCTGGACAGAACACTAGTTACCGTGATCAGCATCATGACGTTTCCGGGCAGCATATAGTAAGTGACAATCAGTCGATTCAATATAATCATGATAGTGATGGCGTGGCGTATTTGTTCTAGAATGTAAACTATGTCGCATTACTTGGTATCACATCCTCATCCTTGAACAGTAATCACTGACTGAATAATAGGAACCACTGAAACGACCAGGTTCAATTGAAATATACTGATTCAGAGTGCTTATATATAGAAGTAATACATAAAGCCAATTATTTCCCAATTAATCTACCATGGAATTAATCCCATAACATCATATTTATATAAGGCACAATTCGATAAAATCCCCAAATCCAATCCCTTCCCGTTTTCTCCAAACACCATCAGATATCTATTAACTTTAATAATATTGTTCAATTTAACTGGTGTTGATTCAGACCAAATCAATACTTATTTTTCGTTATACAGCAAGCAACTCGGAGACAGTGGCTACCAAAATAGCTAAATAGTGGTAAGTTCCTGTCAGTGGTTCGATTACAATTCCTCAGTTTTTTATCCACTGCTAATCTTGAATTTGCTTTGGTTTCGCTACCGCAAATCTCCTTGCTTATTAATCAGTGAATTATTGACTGCGTTTGACGAGAAACTCTGATACGTCGCCTTGAAGTTGCTTTCACACTCGCACCGAAACCTCTCTTTAATTGACCGTGCCTATCACCGAAATCAAAATGATGGAAGAACACCACTCCCAACCTCATCTTTTGCACAACCCTTACACTCAAGATTTTTCAACCTATGGACTAGCCATGCATCACAATGGCGCCTCTACTGGTTTGCCCCAAGTCGCCGACTCATTGCTGGTCTCTGTACGTATATTGCTTTAGCCCTTTTAACAATATTTACTGGGCGGTGGTCTAACCAAGTTGTCCAGAATGAGATGCAGAAGGGTAATCCCGGCCCACAAGCTCAACACTACAGTCCCCGACAGCTAAATTACTCGGGTGCATACAACAACGTGGTACGCCAACAACAGCCTATCGATATTTAAGCTTTGGACTCGCAACTAACAAACACTTTAGATGCTACCAACAGCAGCACCCAACCCCGCAGCCATGTCAAATAACATCTATCGGGTCCCATTACCTAGCGATGTAGTGACTGCTGGTGATGATGAACCGTTGTATGTCAATGCCAAGCAATATCATCGTATTCTAAAGCGAAGGGCAGCTCGGGCCAGACTGGAGGAGCAACACCGAATCCAAAGAAACCGAAAGGTACCCATGGTTAGCAGTGAGATAGGACATGGAGCATCTACTAATCTGCTTGAAACAGCCATATCTTCACGAATCACGTCATCGACATGCAATGAGACGTCCCAGAGGACCAGGTGGAAGGTTTCTGACCGCGGCCGAAATTGCTGAATTAGAAAAAGACAAAGATACAGAGCCAAACAACAAGCAAAACCAAAGCTCAAAATGAACCACCACCACCCTAGTCTGTAATAATTTCCCAGCCATCCTTTATGTCTAATAGTTGCAAGCTTTCTCTCGTGTTTACCCATCTTTCTTGTTCATACTTGACTAGAGTACTTTTCTGTTAAATCGGTTGATCTATTTCGTGAATAGAGTCTTTTTAGTAATAAACCTGTACCAAAGAGATTGCAGTTTCCTAATTGTCCCTGTCAAATCCGAGTCTTGAACCCGAATTATTGGTAGGCCAAAGCTCCCAATTGCACTGTGTCCAACGCGGGACCAATCACCCCGATAATGTTACGACGCTTCAGCTAACATTTATGACATGTGACCTTGAGTTGCAAAATCCAAACTCTGCGCATCCTCAGGTGTGCAAGTGTCCCTTAACCGCGTTCCGCATCAAGTTGATCTGAAATTACTAACCCGCCAATCCCTCAAAATACAAGTTTATCACAGAGGGGCGGTATTTAGAGTGCGCCCGCTTCCATCATGATTGAATCTAGTCATGTAAAAACATGACCAAGTGAATCATCACCCAAATCGCTTCAATTGGTGTTAGAACGGGGTTTCCCTGCGCAGCTTGGGTGCTAGTATTTATGGTATGGACCTTGCATGGGTTTTCTTATCTAGATTTGGACATACGGTACACTGGTCCGATCGGTGATTACAAGGGTTCTCGATGTTGAACTTGGTTCCCGTTACCGAATCCTACACTGTCCGAATATAGACGAGCAAGGTGGATGTTTCATTATCGAATATGATGATCATGATTGAGTCGGTCATTAATAGAAAGGCTCGGGCTGATCACTAGACTGGGAATTACTATTCGAAACCCCATAATTGGCCAGGTTTTAAGCATAATAGGATTTGGGGCGAATTATGAAACATTGAGTGGTATGAATGCAACCGCTGGAATGTTACATACCTGTGCTATTCATTAGGTGACTGGGAATACCGAAATATCACATCGTTTCGCATGATCATTGGAACCATGGGAGCAAAATAAACCAGAACACATCTCTTAGTGAGCCAGCGGTGTTTTCCGGATCACGATTCAGCAGATCAGTTCACTAGGGAAACGTTGGGAGTGGTGTGCTTCCATCAAGCACCGCGACCAATCGTAGCCCATTCGATGCATCATAGATCTTGTCTTCCATGATGGCGTACTTATAATGTAATGTCAAGATGGTATTTTAACGTTGAGATTCCACTCTTTGGACGAGTATAAGCTTATATCCGCTGAGAAGATTCTCCAAATACTCCACGCTCCCATATTTCCTATGTGAAACCATCGGCACATGATTATCATTACGTTAACGAGCAAAACTCTGCTCGCTTGACGTGGTGATTGGTTCCTTCATGTATCAAATCTCGTCAATGCGAAATGGCGAGTATCGATATGTGTACGTGTGAATGCATAACCAGATCCTACCTCAGTTTATCGACCATCTATTTATTATTATAAATACAAGCAGGTTATTAAAGTTGTACACTAATGGCCATGAGAGATGGTACAGTGAGACCAAGCTTAAGAAAACCGAAATTAGTGGAGAATGCCTAGAAAAGTGTAGCAAAGACGTCTGATTGATACAGAGGGGTTAGAGGGGTTTATTTGGTCGGTGTTAGCCGGACTTTATCCAACTCCAAGATCACAAAGTCAGCTTTGGCCGAGTCATTGCTACTCCTACTGCTTCGGCTGGACCCATGTGGATGCCATAGTCCTTGCTTGTGAGTTTAGTCTCGTCCGTGTCCAGTGGGGACGAGATGACGATGGTGCTGTTGAAATCCGAGGTTTCTCGGTGATTCCACTTGAAGGAATGGTGGGTCTGCAGGGTGGCGAACTTTGAACATGCAATCCACACCAGATAAAGGTTTATACTTGATTGGATGATGGCCAGACTTTGAAGGATTGTAGCCACGATGTATACGGCGGAAATGGTCACCGAGAAGATCAGCCCATCGTTGATGAAGATGTTGTATATCTTGGATCCCTTTTGACGAAGTTGATGGCTCATGAAATACACGGTGATGGTGGTGAAGAAAATAAAGCCAAGCGCTTCGGATCCAAGCAATGTAATGACCCATACTGTAGGGTTGTCCCAGAGACAGCCGCCCAAGAGATTGCCTTGGATTCCTGGCTCAATGAAGAATTGAACTATGGAGGCCGCCCGCACAATCTGGATTGCGACAAAGAAATACAACAGAAGCCGAGGGGCGCGCATGCACAGATACGCTTTAAATGAAGGCCATCGAGAAATGACCCCTACGGAAAGAAATGACAGGATATTGTAGATTGTAAACACATAAAGCAGGTTCGCCGCTCAGGGCATGGACCAGAAAGTAGAGTCAAGCTGTTATCAAGAGCAAGGTCACTTGCAATGCATTAAGCTTGTAAATGGTGCGGGTGTCCTTTCTTACCATCTTGTAGGTAACATAGGCGTCACTAACAAATGAAGGGGAGCGAAAAGACAGTGGTGACAAGCTCGAGGCTAGAATTGATGGAGACATGTTCATTGCTACTCATTGCCTTCAAGAAGGCCTAATTAACCAAGCACAGTTTTGGGGAAGGATCAAGCTGGTGAGGAATTTATATATGGTTGAGGCGACACCTAGATCAACTGGTTTATTCCTGATTTTTCGGTTGTTTGGAACGATAAAGTTTCGGGCGGTTTGGGAACGCTAGTTGTCAACAGCTTCTTAGCCGGTGCTT
>MCFE01001077.1:0-17973 GCA_002104905.1 Basidiobolus meristosporus CBS 931.73 | reverse complement strand
ATCCATTCTCTACTCCATCTTGCACGGTGTGTGGAGAATTTTGGGCCTTGCTTCACCTTTTGGGAGTTTACCATGGAGTGGATGTGTGGGGAGATAGGAAGACAAGTCAAGTTGCAGGCACTACCATATCCCAATCTCATCAAGAATATTACCTTCAAGTCCATCATGCATGTAATGAGTTTGCACATAGAGGACAGCCGGAAAGAGTTGGAAATACTGAGGACAAATGTGCACATGGAGACACCTATGCCTATGGCGTTAAGAAGCTAGAGCAGCCCCAATGCTTGGGTAATCAGTTAAGTAGTGCAAAGTTGGGTTGGGTGCAACAAGCAACCAATTTTTATCAGGAAAACTCTCCAGCTGTAGTATATCCCAAGTATACTTGTATTTGTTGTAAGAGTCTTGGAGATATTGGAAGTGATTGGGAGACCAAGTAGATTATGTGGTTTTCACTTAATGATTTATTGAATGTAAAAGTAGTATTTATACTTTTACCTGGTCTTGGCATTACAAACACGTAGAATAGGTTAAGGAAGGTCCCAAGAACATGTGTGCAAAGTTTGGGGCTGTTTGGACAACTGTGAGAATTTTTATATTCTGGGTACATGGCATTTTGGTGAAAATATTCTAAGTAGATCCCAACAAGGAATTTAATCAGTATTCTCTAGGATTTGAAGGTAATGATCTAAGTGACTAAGTTAGGTGAATATTTAGGTGGAAATACAAATTTTCACAACACTCCCACTCAGATAAATGTTCATACTGACTAGTCCTAACTTTGACCTAAGATATTCAAACTTGTCTCTAGCTAATGGTTTGGTAAATATGTCTGCAATCATTTCATCTGTAGGACAGTAAACTAAGCTAACTAAATTATTCACTATAGCTTCACGTATGAAATGATGTCTAATATCTATGTGCTTGGTTCTAGCATGAAAAGTTGGACTTCTACCTAATTGTATACATCCTTGAGTATCTTGAAATAAAGCAATAGGCGTTTATTGACATAGGCCTAAATCTGTTAAGAGTTTTCTTAACCACATTGCTTCTTTTGTAGCTTCACAGGCTGCCATATACTCTGCCTCTGTAGTAGAAAGTGCTACGGTTGGTTGCTTTCTTGAATTCCATGATATTGCTCCTTTACAGTAAAGAAAGGTATATCCTGTGGTGGTTCTTCTGTCTTCCAAATTTCGTCCCCAATCAGCATCAGACTATCCCACAAGGTCCTGCTCTGAATCCTTATAAGTGTATCTTAAGCAGATATCAGCAGTTCCTTTTAGGTATCTAAAAATCCGCTTAACTGCTGCAATATGATCAGATCCATAGTTCTGATTATGTTGGCTGACAACTCCCACTGAATATGAGATATCTGGACGCGTTCCAAGCATGATATACATCAGACTGCCAACCATAGATTGATAAGGAAAGTCAGGGCTCTCAGATGGCACCAAGCTCTCTTGATTTGGTTGAGTTTTGACCAAGTTAAGGTTTGTCTCCATTGGGGTAGCTGCCGGTTTACAGTCTTCCATTTTGTACTACTTTAATATATCTTGAATATACTTGGATTGGCTTAGGGTGATGGTTTGGGTACTTCTGTCTATGGAGAACTTAATCCCTAAGTAGTAACTAAGTTCTCCTAGATCAGACATCTTGAACTCCTTAGATAGGTTGGATTTAGTCTCTTCCAATGTTTCTAGGTTATTGGCGGCTATAATAAGATCATCCACATATGGAGCTAATAGAACTGAATTTGCTCTATCTGGCTTATAGTATATACTATAGTCAGCACTACTTCTTTTGAAACTCAAAGATTCCAAATAAGAATCTATCTTGCAATTCCAGGCTCTTGGTGATTGTTTGAGACCATATAGTGACTTTTTAAGCTTGCAGACAAAATGGGGGTTATCTTGGTCAACAAACCATCAGGCTGGTCTATATACATGTCCTCATCAAGTTCTCCATTCAAAAATGCAGTTTTTACATCCATTTGATGAATAAAAAACTTATATTTGGCTGCAATAGCCAATATTAATCTGATGGAATTAAACTTGGCTACCGGGGCAAAGGTCTCACTATAGTCAAGTCCTTTTGTTTGAGAGTATCCTTTGGCTACAAGTCTTGCCTTGTATCTTTCAATTGTACCATCAGCCTTGTATTTTGTCTTGAAGACCCATCTGCATCCAATTGATTTTTGGTTGATTGGTAATTTGACTAAGTCCCAAGTTTGATTTCCCATCAGGGCCTGATATTCCTCAGTCATTGCAGATCTCCAAGACTTTGTCTGAGGGCTATTTAGGGCCTCTTTTACAGTCTGGGGTTCATCAATATGGACTGAGTAGGCATAGGCTAAGTTTGTACCCTCATTGATATAGTAATTTGGGCTATTTCTTGTCCAATTTGATCTCCGGGCATTTGATACTGGAATGATCACTTCTGGGATATTCCTGGGCATTGATTCTGGCTGAACCACGGTTGTAGAGTCCTCTGGAGTGAAAAAATTTTCATTGTTTTGCTCTGATTCAATCCTGACAATTGGTGGACTTGATATCAAATTTTTGTCATCATCTGATGTCATTTTTTGTGAAAATCTTGAATTTTCATCAAACAACACATCCCTGGACTTGATAAGCATCTTTGCTTTGGTATTGTAGAGTCTGTATGCCTTACTCTCATTGCAGTAGCCCAAAAATATGCATTTTACACTTTTTGGCTCAAATTTTGACTGATTTCTGGCCAGTTTTTTGGCATATGCTGCACACACAAATATTCTTAGATGTTCTGCACTTGGTCTGTATCCATACCATGCTTCAAATGGAGTAGAATCATGAAGTATTCTGTTATAACTCCTATTTTTAAGATATACAGCAGTGGCAACTGATTCCGCCCAAAAATCATAGGATAATTTTTGATCATGGATCATAGATCTTGCCATATCAATTATTGATCTGTTAGCTTGTTCTGCTACTCCATTTTGCTGTGGGGAGTATGGTACAGTAGTCTCTTGCTTTATCCCATGAATTTTGCAGAAGTGGATGAAGAGTTTTGAGGTATATTCTCCATCATTGTCAGAGCGTATTTTCTTGATTTTTTCACCAGTTTCTCTCTCCACCATGGCTTTAAACTCCCTGAACTGAGACAGAGCTTCTTCCTTTCTCTCCATGAAGTAGACCCATGTGTATCTTGTATAATCATCAATAAAAGTGATTAAATACTTCATCCCACCTAAGGATAAATTTTGCATAGGTCCACACAGATCTGAGTGAATTAGATCTAATTTTTTCTTAGTTTTGATTAATCCAGAGCTCTTGAACGGTTGTCTGGCTTGTTTCCCATATATGCAGGCTTCACAGTGCTCCAAATTAGCTGGGGGATCAATTTTTACTCCAGAAATTAGCTGATCTTTGATCATTGTGCGCAAATAATCAAAATTGATGTGCCCAAACTCCTGTGCCCAAGCATTGGTGTTTCTTCATTTAAGTTACATATATTGGCTTCCAGATATAATGGAATATAAGTCAACTTGTATAGATTCTGATCTCTGATGCCCAAAGCAATATGAGCACCATTTTGATCAGTGATCCTGCATCCAGAATTGTCAAAACTGAAACTGAGTCCTTCTGCTGTGGCCTTGCTTACAGAGAGTAGGTTCTTGGCTATTTCTGGTACATAGAGTACTTCTTTAAAGGTCAGTGTATGGCTTCCTTCACTGCTTCTAAGGTTTACTTGGATAGTTCCTTCTCCCACTGCATCAAGCATTCTATCATCACCCATGAAAACATTCTTAATTGGAATTTCTTGATATTGGGTAAAAAGTTCTTTTTGGTGTGTAAAGTGTTGAGAAGCTCCAGAGTCAATATACCACATCTGAGAATCCTTGTTTGTGGTCATATTTAGTGCAGATATGAATAGTCTATCTTCAGTTGTTGCAGCATTTCCATATTCAGGCTTCTTTTGCTGATTATCTTTCTTTTTGAGACACCGGTCTGATGTGTGTCCTTTCCTTTTGCAGTAGTTGCAAAATAGGTTGCTGTTGCCTTTGTAAGGTCTTGGGTACCTCCTTTGTTGGTTATCATTGCTTATTAAAGCATTTTCTTCTTCCTTCTTATTGGCGCTTGATTTTCTTAATTCCTCATCCAGGAGCCCTCCATATACGTAATTTAAGGTCAAATCTTCAGTTCTGGACTCTAGGGCTGATACAAGGCCCTGAAACTCGTCTGTCAGGCTATTCAGGATGGTAACTATCACATCCTCATCAGTAGTTGGTACACCCACAGATTCCATATCATCTACCAGCAGGGTAATTCTGTTAATTAGATTTTTCATTTCTTCTCCTGGCAACATCTTTGTAGTAAAGAATTTTCTTCTCAGATACATTTTCTTGGCAGCTGAACATGACTGGTAGGTGTCTTCTAATGCCTTCCAGGCATTCTTTGCCGTTTTTGCTCTTGAGCATTGAATTAGCAATTTGTCCTTGACATTAAGGCAAATGCAGTTAAAGGCACTTTGTTCTTTCTTCTGGTACTTCAAGGCTTCCTCTCCCACGTTTTTAGGAGGGCATTCTTCTCCCATGACAATATCCCAGAGGCCTCTTTCTTGTAGCAGCATCTTCATCTTCACCTTCCACACTTGGTAGTTAGATCCATCCAACTTTTCAGCAGAGGGAAAAATTCCAGTAATAGCAGTAGTAGACATTGCAGAGAGTGACAGCTTGGGGCTCATAACCTGTTGTAAGAGTCTTAGAGATATTGGAAGTGATTGGGAGAACAAGTAGATTATGTGGTTTTCACTTAATGATTTATTGAATGTAAAAGTAGTATTTATACTTTTACTTGGTCTTGGCATTACAAACACGTAGAATAGGTTAAGAAAGGTCCCAAGAACATGTGTGCAAAGTTTGGGGCTGTTTGGACAACTTTGAGAATTTTCATATTCTGGGTACCTGGCATTTTGGTGAAAATATTCTAAGTAAATCCCAACAAGGAATTTAGTCAGTATTCCCTAGGATTTGAAGGTGATGATCTAAGTGACTTAGTTAGGTGAATATTTAGGTGGAAATAAGAATTTTCACAACAGTATTGACTCCAAGTGAGAGTCTGGGTACTGCTATCAATGGAGAACTTTATCCCTAAGTAGTAACTGAGTTCTCCAAGATCAGAACTCTTGAACTCCTTATATAGGCTAGATTTGTTTCTTCTAGTGGTTCTAGGTTGTTGACAGCTGTAATACAATCATTCACGTATAGCTGGTAGAGCTGGATTTGCTCTATCTGACCAATAGTATATGTCATAGTCAGTAGTATTCCTTTGTAGAATCAAAGATTCCAAATACAAATCTGTCTTGCAAAACCTGGCTCTTGGATATTGTTTGAGACCATATAGAGATTTTTTAATCTTGCAGGTCTAATGGAGATTAACTAGGCAAGCAAGCCCAACAGGCTGGTCTATATACACATCCTCATTAAGTTGCCCCAATGCAAAATACAGCTTTTACATTCATTTGATGTATGAACAACTTATATTTGACTACATTAGCCAATATTAACCTGATGGAATTATGCTTAGCTACCAGTGCAAAAGTCTCAGTATAATAAAGCCTTTTTATTTGAGAGTAGCCTTTGATCAAAAGTCTTACTTTGTAACTTTCAACTGTACCCTCAGCCTTTATTTTATTATGAAAACCCATCTGCATCCAATTGATTTTTGACTGAATGATAATTTGACCAAGTCCCAATTTTGAAATTCCATCAGGGCCTGATACTTTTCAATGATTGCAGATCACCAAAACTCTGCATGAGGGCTATTTAAGGCCTCTTTTACAGTCCAAGGCTCAGCAATATTGACTGAATTGGCATAAGCCAAGTAAGTACCTCTGTCAATATAGTCTTGTGGCTGTTTCTGGTCTAAGTAGATCTTCTGGCTTGTAATACTGGAATGATCACATCCAGGATATTACTAGGAGCTGATTTAGGCTAAATCATGGTAGTAGAGTCCCCCCCTAGAATTTTGACTGATTTCCAAGCAGCTGCTTGGCTTTTGCTGTACATCCAAATATTCTTAGATGCTCTGCATTTGGTCTGTACTGATGCCATGCTTCAAATAGAGTTAATTACAAGATATTCTGTATTAACTCCTATTTCTAAGATATACAGCTGTGGCAGCTGATTCTGCCTAAAAATCATAGGATAGGCTTTGATTATGGAGCATAGATCTTGCCATGTCAGTTATTGATCAGTCTGCACTTTCTGCTACTATGGTTTTTGCAACATAACAATGGGATACATGGCAATTGATGGAGATTTAACCATAATGTATTAAAAATCAGATAAATATCGCAGATTGCGCCAAATCAATTCAAACTGCCTCCATACAATCATCCATCAATTTTAATATGACTTACTCATCTGAATGGTCTTTTCTCATCAATCACATCACTACCACTGGATTTCCTTTTGACACACTAGAGGAGATCTATTCCAAGTACTGTGGACCATCAACCCCAATCTACTCAAGGAGATCCCTTGTTAAGCTTCTCTGCTATTACAAGAACTATTGCCCTACAAGGTTTCATCCCACCATCCATGGCAACAAAAGTCCTAGAAGCTTGCATTCCTAGCTGACAGCAATGGAGAACCACTTTGCAGAGGATATGAATGACTTAGAGCAAGCTTGGAATACTAGGTTCAGAAGCTCCAGTAGACTTCCATATCCCAGAGTGTTCAGCAACAGGTCCCATATCAGGAGTATTTTGGATACCTTCCCAGTGAGGATCAATAAACCTTCTAGAGGGCAGAGGCACTTTTATTCTGGCAAGTACAAGGCACACTGTGTGAAGTTTCAAGCACTGTCTGACATTGATGGTAACATCATCTGGTTTAGTGGGCCATTTGCTGGAAGTAGGCATGACAAAGCACCCTGGGTAGAGAATCATCCTGAATTCAGTAGAGGGGAGAAATATATGGCAGACTTAGCCTATATAGGAGAGGATTGTCAGAGATTAGGATGTATTACAGCTTATAGGAAGCCAAGGAATGGTGTGCTTAGCAGGAAGCAGAAGCTCTACAATGAGATATTTAATCATTTCAGAGTAAGGGTAGAGCACACATTTGGATATCTGAAGAGATTCAGAATATTGGCAGGTAAATACAGAGAAAAGTCATATATAGGTGAAAACAGCAGAATAGGTAAAATAGTTAAGATATTTATTAATGCACAGTATGTTCATACAAGAAGACATCCACTGGGCGGAATGTGTCTGGAGTATTATGAAGAGTAAATAAAGCAAGGAAAGCACTATTCTGAGCAATATAAGTAAGATTGAGTAAAATTACCAGTAACTGTATCATACCACTGGCATCATGGTAGAAATTATAGTGCCAGATAGTGCCGTAGAGTGCCAGATTGATCCGGCACCAAAAACAGGCTAGCACTATGTGGCACTATCCAACAGAACAAGTCTATTCCCTTGCTTGTCTACTAGTTTGTGAGTTGCAAATGGACTTTCTCTAATAATGTTGAGTGACCCTGTGCATTGTGGCTCTAACTTCTTCTAAGCAGTGTTTCTTAGTAATACCAAGTGCCCTACTGCCAAATCCTCTGGTGATACAGTCTCATCAAGTATCTGCTTCATCCTTTCTGCACTTTGTACTTTATGGCCTGTTCCTCCTGACATGTTTGTTTCAATTATTGATTTCTACTAGACTAACTGAGGTAAACCTACAAGTAGTCAGTGAGTTTTGGCTTTGTGAGATCTCCTGGAATCCTTGATTCACAACCATACACCATGTTAAATGGCAGTTTTTAGGTAGTTTTGTATGCCCTAACTCTGCAAGAAGTTGATTATTGGTCAGTATTGTTGTCCCACCTACCAACAGCTCCATTTGCATACTAGGTGAGCATTGCTCCAAATAGTCTATTAAATCACTTCAGGATTTCATTATTATAGGGATTATGCCAAAGTTTTTAGATGTAGGAATTGCTGCATTTCCTGTTGAGCTCCTGTTGTCTTTATCATAAAGTTTGCTCCTGTATTGAATAGAATTTCTACAGGGCATCCAAATTCAATCAGAATCTCATGGTGGATGATGCTTGCACTTTCTTGTTCACTTCCTACTGGTACAGCTCTAGCCATCAGCTATTTGGTGGCATACTTATTTGTCTCTAGAAATCACCAATTACATTTGAACAAAGGGGGCAGTCTTCCAACAAGGCTAATGCCAGCTCTCCAATTGTCTTACAGGCTCCAAGGGAAAGTGCTCAGCAATTCTCTGCTGTTGAACTTGGTTAATTTGGCAACATGGGAATGTTTCACTAGCTTTCCAATATCTTATTTGATTATGGGCCACCAGCACTGGCTTTTACCTAGCAATAGGTACTGTCAATATCAAGATGTCCATATCCACTGTGTAACTTGTGTGTTAAATCCAGGCAAGCAACATAGTGCCAATAGGCTGATGCAATATGAGAAGTGAATTTGGATATGAGGAACTGATCAAGAAATAGGGATAATAGCTGAGCTGCTGTTTATTTATGAAGAAGCGTAGTATTTGTACCTTTATACATGTAGTACAACTGTAACACCAAGTAAGGAGAGTTTCTCAATCATTCAGGAGCATTCTGTAAGAGTTTCAGGATTGGTACATAATGTTTGGTAAGAGTGCTAATTTGATCTTGATTATAGGGGAATAATCATAGGTTCATAGATCCAAGGAAAGTTGCCAAGTTAGGGCTGTAATTTGGTCCCACAGTGGCCAAGACTAGCCCAAAAATGTCAAGTAAATTTTTGGCTGCTGAATGATGCCAAATAGTTCAATATTTCAACATAGACATTAGGGTGTCCATCAAAAATAGAGTAGAGTGTTTCATCCTGTACTACAAATTAGCTGACTTCATACTGTATAATCTTCTTGATACCTTCATCTACCTCAATAGGAATGGCTTGTTCTTCCAAATCCTGTAGTAATAGGCTGGGCCAATATGAGCTATGCACCAGGTTAAGTTGTGCATCTTGCTCTTGTCTTGATAGGGTGTCAGCAATTGTGTTACTTTTCTCAAGGCAGTAGACAAACTCCAGGTCAAATTGCTGAGTGTATTCACCCCATCATGTCATTCTCCTGGATATTGTTTTCTGAGCTAATAAATACTAGAGTAAGGTATGATCAGTCTTCACAGTGCACTTGACTCCTGCAATGTATCATCTCTACCCCTTTAGGTGGTGTATTATGACATGCATCTCTCTCTGATGCACTGGATAGTTTTATTCTGCTGAGTTCAGTTTCTTGGGCTCAAAAGCAACCAGGTACTTAATCCCTTCATAATCATTGTTCAGCACTCCACCAATTGCATAATCTGAAGCATCTGTGCCAAGAGTAAAGTTTTTTTGGAAGTCAGGAAATCTTAAGCATGGTAGCTTGGCAAGTTCAATCTTCAGCATCTGAAATGCAGTTCCACAGGCTATGTCCCACTTAAAGGTGCTGTTTTTCTTGTGGATGTCTGTCAAAGGGGCTGCAGTACTTGCAGAGATTTAGACAAATCAGCAATACCAGGAAACCACTCCTAGTTATAACCAAAGCTCTGGATGCTATCAACTACTTTAAACTTGTGATAAGTTCCACTTTCTTGGGGTCCAAGGTCACTCTTGTGCTGGTCACTATGTGTCCTAAATGCTTAATATGTCCCTGAGAAGCTTACACTTTGCTAGCTTGCCATGTAGCTTGTTCTCTCTTAGCTTCTTGAAGGACTTCTCAGTGTATGCCAAGTGGTCCTGTTTTGTCATGCCATATATCAATATGTTATGTGGGTAGATTACTACACACATTTTTAGGTACTCCTGGAAAATGGTTTGCATTAAGATCATGAATGCTGTAGGGGCATTGGTGAGGACAAACCTCATGGCCAAGTACTAATAGTGTCAATAGCTGGTCTTGAATGCTCTCTTAGGTATATTTTGTGGTTTTAACCTTTTCTTATTTTCTCCTGACATGAGGAAAATCTAGCCAAATATTGTGGTTCTATTGAGTTGGTCCAAAAGCTCATTAATTCAAGGCATGGGTACTTATTCTTCACAGTAACTCAGTCAAGGGCTCTGTAGTCAATGCACATATAAAGTGTTCCATGATTCTTTTTCAAAAAAAGCACTGGTGCTTCCTAAGGTAACTTGTTGGGCCTGCTGTATCTTTACTTGAAAAGTTGATCAGTTTATCTCTTCATCTCTTCCAACTCCAATGGACTCATCTTGTCAGGTGTCTTGCTCACAGAGAGGTTATCTCCCATGTTAATGATATGAGCCATATCTATGACTAATGGTAGGTTTACAAGTACTACTGGAAACACATTGGAATAATACTACAGCATAGTTAGCACTCTCTGTGGAGCTGGAGTAGGGGAATCATCCAGTATTGTTACCATGAGAAACATCTGTGTACCTTTCCTCTGTACCCTATAGAACTATGTCTTGCTAAGCTCAGTGTTTCAACAGACAGGAGCTGACCAAGTTCAAATCTAGTCTAGTGGGTAGCAGTTAATAGGTCTGATTACCTTTCAATATCTGAGTAGCATGGGCTCTACAATTGATTGATGGATTAGGGATAAATAACCATGCCTTTTCAAGTACCAAGTCAAATTTACAGTATGCAAATATGTAGGCCTCTAGGTCTTATTTGCAGTTATTGAACTTCATGCTTACTGGCTGTATAATATGTTGAATATGTCAAAGTCCCCATCTGCTGCTGAGAGATAAATTGATTTGGTAGGTTCTGAGCTCACTCCAGCTTTCAAAGCAAGTTGCTCTGACATCTACTCATGCAATGCTCCTGTGTCAATTGTGATCCTGGCAGGTACTTCATTGATTACTCTATTCAAGTATAATAGCTTTCCAAAGTTTGAGGTTGTTTGGCGTAGATATTCTTTTGTCATATCAAAGGTGAGTTCTGAGTCTTCTTCAAGCCCATCCTCCATGTTGCTATTTTCAAGGGCTTCAATACAGCTGAAGGTTCTTGATGACTGGTGTCCATTCCTTCTCTGGGGGCAAGACATTGTAACATGTCCTTGCTTGTAGTAATTAAAGCAAAGTCTTTTCTTCTTGCATTATTCTGAGGTGAGATTGTTCTGCATAGTGTCTATTTCCATTGGCACTGCTAATGATTGTCTTCCCTCATAGTGATTGTAGCCTCTCTGATTAAGCATTGTGGGCTTCCCAACTCCAAACATAGTTGAGTCATAATCTATAGCAATCTTAAAGGCTTCTTCAATAGTCTGAGGTCTTTGATAATTCCCTTGCTTAAAAGTTCTCTTTTTCATCCTATCAATAAAGTATTTGACTTGATCCAGGGGTCCATTCTTTCAATTTGTCCAGGTACATCATTATTTATAGATGTACTCTTGAGCTATTCCTTTCTGTCTAAGTATCTTCAGCTTCCTTCTTGGTAGTATTTGCTGGTGTGGGGGCTCAAAAGCATCCTGGATTCCTAATGCAACATATCCCAGGTAGAGATTGCAGAGCATCCCATCACAGTAGCTGGCCTGATCCTATTGTAATACCACTGTATGGCAGCATCTGCAAATCATAAGCTGCATAATGCAACTTGCTTTCTAGGGCAATTCCTTTAGCCTTCAAAGTTTCTTCAGTTTGAAAGAGTCAAGTTCCCAGGTGTTTATTAACTCTTCCAAGGTACTGGTTGACCTTCACACTTAAGTTCCTCTTAACAAGGGTTTGTAGGCTCTGGGCCATGGCAGTCATTCCATGTTGCTGCTGGCTGAGGATCTGGGGTATTGTTGCTGTTGGGCAACAATTTGCTGGATACCACTCTTCCATTCTTGATTTTCTGATATCTTGAGGGAGACCTCTTCTTTTGTGTGATCATTGATCAAATGGTGCCCATATTGCTTTGGGTATCAGAGATCAGAATCTATAAAAGTTGACTTGTATTCCATCATATTTGGAAGCCAACTTATGTAACTCAAATGAAGAAACAGCAATGCTTTGGCACAGGAGATTTGGGCACATCAACTTTGTTTATTTGCGCAAAATGATCAAAGATCAGCTAATTTCTGGAGTAAATATTTATCCCCCAGCTAATTTGGAGCACTTTGAAGCCTGCATATATGGAAAACAAGCCAGTCAACTGTTCAAGAGCTCTGGGCTAATCAAAACTAAGAAAACTTAGATCTAGTTCACTCAGATCTGTGTGGACCTATGCAAAACTTATCCTTTGGCAGGATGAAGTGTTTGGTCACCTTTATTGGTGATTTTACAAGATACACATGGGTCTACTTCATGGAGAGAAAGGAAGAAGCTCTGTCTAACTTCAGGGAGTTTGAAGCCATGATGGTGAGAGAAACCGGTGAATAAATCAAGAAATACACTCTGACAATGGTGGAGAATATACCTCCAAACTCTTCATCCACTTCTGCAAAATTCATGGGATAAAGCAAGAGACTACTGTACCATACTCCCCACAGCAAAATGGAGTAGCAGAACAAGCTAACAGATCAATAATTGATATGGCAAGATCTATGATCCATGGTCAAAAATTATCCTATCATTTTTGGGCGGAATCAGTTGCCACTGCCGTATATCATAAAAATAGGAGTTACTACATGATACATTGTGGTTCCACTCCATTCAAAGCATGGTATGGATACAGACCATGTGCAGAACATCTAAGAATATTTGTGGCAGTAATATGATATGCCATGTGAATGCTCAAGTTAGTGCAGTTCTTGGTCAAATCAATTAGTTTTATGCTTATTTAAGCAGTATGTCAATATTGTAAATCAAATCAGTAGTGTTAGTCAGCAGATGAATCAGCAGATCCATACCAGACATAAATGATTTATCAGTTTCAATGTAACTGGGCAATGATGATGCAATCAAATGAGTCATTAGCAACATTTTACATCAGGAAATACAAATGGTAAGCAACTGATCAGGCAAAATGTACATAAGGAGCTACTAGAACTTCAATCAAAATCAGTTCAAGTTTTAGTGAATTCAATACTAGCTGATCTCCCTTTTTCTCTACAACTCTTATATTAAGACTTGTTACAATGGCGGAGTATTGAGGTATTGAAGAGAAATGCTGGAAGTGAAATGGCAAATTCAGAAGACTTACAAGTATTTCACCTGTTGATTTATTGAGTTGCAGCACAGTATTTATACTTATTGCAGAACTATGTAAGTGTAACTATTTGGTTAATGCTAGGGGAATATCAGGAGTACATGTGCCAAGTTTCAGCTCATGTGCTCAAGTTTCAAATTTTCCTGCAATCTGTACTTCACTGATACCTAATAATCAGTAAATATCTTACAAGCAAATTTTTAAGTTCTTATTCAGAAATACATCATTCAACTAAGTGCTTGCTTGTAGTATATTAATAATCAGGTGGACTCCTAACTATTTTAATACACCAGCTCACATAATATATTCCTATACTTATGAACACAATGTGGTGTTGTGTATTTTCTGGCTGAAATCACACCTGCAAACAACCATCTAACCTATTGGACTAGTATATTCTCATATATATGTTAAGGATTGCATATTATTGGAAATAACTAACTTTCAGCTTGTACTACTCATTACATATTTCTGATAAAATTACGTTGAGTCTGAGTTGTGATCTCATCACAAAATATCTATGAGCAACAGTAGTGCTATGTTGTCAAGTGTCAAGCTGTATCCCCAATGGAGGATACTATGTTGATTCAGCACCTTGAGAGAAGAGAAAAAAGATCATGTTGTTATTGTGGCAAGCCTCTCAGCCATGAAGCACACAGACAGCACAGAAAGTTCTACAAGAATCACAGCCAGTGTTTTGCTACACAATTTATATTTGACCATTCATCAGTCACTATTGTACAAGCAATATTTTGGTGGCCACTTAATACTTCTATAATGGCTCCTAGCTGTATTTGCCACCTTGCACAAACTAAATGACGTGAGCTTGCTATGCCTCTAGGCTCACCACTGCCTTCCAGGTATGGCATGCTGAGTGATAGCACTGAAGAAGAAGGTTCACTGAAGGATTTTCAGCCTCTCTCCCCTAATAACAGTACTCAGCATGATCCTAGCAGAATCTCAACATGCAATGGGACAAGATCCATAGAAAAAATGCCAAGGATAATTTATGAAGCCAAGTGAACCCAGTGATACATCTGCTGGTGAATAATGTGTTGCTATGGCTAGATCTATGGCGTGTTTCCACAAATATAAGTAATGGGGGCTTTGAGGATTCATTACAACTTCTTGCCAAAATTATTCCAGGATGCAACCTACCTTTTACATGGTACAAATGGACAATCATTACGCAGCTGGTAACATATGACCCAGAGACTGTACTGATACCAGCATTTGTTAACAGTTGTATGGCATCCACATCAGAAAAGCACTCCAGATATATTACAGTGATACTCAGCTTAAAGCAGCTCATGCAGTCCAACTATTGCTGAGAGGCTATAAAGTGCCTCACTTGATATCAATCAAGCAAAAACATCTCCAATATACTTGACAGCAAACATTTCAAATATTATGAAGCAAGCGCTACCTTGCAGGTATGTATGACCATGCCTTTCCCTTGGCACTGGATGATCTTTCATTAAACAGTACCCTACCAGCAAATCCTGCTAGCCATTGATTCTATCAACCTGAAACTGCCACCTATTGTAAGGTATCAGAGCAGAAATCTTATAGTAGTCTCACTGGTATAAGGGCCTAGTGCACTGTCCAACCTTGACAGCCACCTGCATCCAATGCTAGATGAATTTTGTATGCTTTTCAATGTGATATCACCAAGTGGTTGTAATGTCAAAGTGCATATTATGATCTGCCTTCGAGATATCCAAGCCATCAGCAAGAAAGCTGGCTTTTCTGGGCACAGTGGATGGTGCTGCTGTTAAATGTGTGAGATCCTGGGGATCTACACCATAACTCACACACATTATTATTATTCAAGCATCAACACTAAGTACATCATTTTCCCACCAAGAGAACATACAGATTTCAGCATGCAATTGCAGCAAAGTTGGCAATCTATGAGCCATTGGTTTGAATATGGAATTTTTTGCAAATGAAAGATTCTTGAAATAGAGGGTACCTATTGGTTTAAACACTGTTCACTGGGATCAATGCACTTACTTTTCAACAATATTCCTATACTAATGAACAAGTTGTACCAGGGGGATTTCAAGCTAATTGAGCCCTTCAAGATACCAGAGAAATCTGGTTCTACTTTGCCCATATTATGGGTATTATCCCCATATTATGTTAACCCTGATTAGTGGTTAGCATTATTTATCTCAGATGTTATTCAGCTTTGTGATCAGTATATGTATCCACATTAGGTAAGCACCCATGTCAGTTCCCATGAACATGACCTAAGTCTGTGTTACCATTCCTACCATTTCAATATCTTATATGGTATATCATTGTTACACAGGTTTCTGGCTACTGATCCCTGATTGGATGGATGTGCTGTGGCATTTAGAGCCTCCAGGACCTTTTTGGATTATTTTTAGCTCATGGTGATGACATTCAGAATTTTACTAAGGCCTGGAATCTTCTAGAACCTTGTATTAGTCATCACTTGGCAATCTGGGAAAGTTTTAAGGGAAGTTAATATCTCATCAATAAATTTTCCCTTCTATCAATATTACACTTCCTTATGGATTAGCAGTTGGTCTCTGCACCAACCTTTCACAGTTCACCTCTGACCTGCCATCAAGGAGCTTTGCATGGTAGTGCACAAGACACATAGAGGCCTTTGGAGACACTTGGAGCATCTAGGAAGCTAGAGAAGCAGGAGCTTTTACCTTGGTGACATATTGACAAAGACACCAGCAGTTTAGACCCAGAGGTTATTACACCTATCAGACACCTCACACACCTTGTGTTCTGTAGCTTCCCCTAGGAGTACATTGACATCATCACAATGCATCTACAGCTTTATGCAATAAGTTTGTGATAGACTTTGGCAGCTATACTTCAAATATAAAGCTGAATGCCTAAATCTCTGCTGCTACTGCTTCCTCTCTCTACTTCATCTTGCCTAGTGTGGGGAAAGTATTTGACCTTGCTTGGCTCTTGGGAGTTTCCTATGGAGCAGGTGTGTAGAGAGATAGGAAGGCAAGTCAAGGTGTCAGTACTATCATATCCAAATTGCATCAGAATATCATCTCCAAGTCTGTCATGGAATTGATGAGCTGGGACATGCAGGACAGCCAGCAAGAGCTGGAATACACTGATGATGAATGTGCACCTGGACACACCAATACCTTTGCCATTGATACACTAAGCAGCCCTATTGCATGGGTAATCAGTTAAGTAAAGCAAAGTTGGGCTAAATGCAACAAGCAACTCATTCTTATTAGGGTAACCATATCAAGGTGTGCAATTTCTCTCTTGGTCACAAGTCAGTTTCTACAATATGCAATGCGGAATTTACACAAACAAGAACCAGAGTGCAACTATAAGCAGGACTAGAATCAAGCAGGAAGAAGTAATATTTTGGTTAAATTCCAAGAAGTTCTTTGCAGATATTCAGAAGGTATTGATGGCAAAAGTGGCAGCAACCAAGCATATATTGGCAAGATGTATATGTTACCAGCAATACAAGGAATATGCCAACTTTGCAACTATCACACAAAAATGCTGCAAAGTTGAGGTAATAGAAGTGTGTAAATTACAGCAGGTTTGCATGTTTATATATATATATGGATGAGCATAATGGCCAAGCCCTGTTTGCCTGCTGATTCAGGGCACAACCCTACAGTTGCCATTTTACTTAGTGTATGAATGTTCACCAAGGACTCCAGTATATTGCACATAGCTACAAGTTACTGGTAACATGGAGGATGAGCTCTGCCAGCATAGTAGACACCAGTAATTGGAGCAAAAGTGTCAGGAGGAACAGGCCAAATTCTGCAATAGTGCAGAAAAGATTAAGCCAAAATTTGATAAGACTACATTACCAGTGGCTATAACAGTTAGGCACTTGGTACTGCTACAAATCATCACTTGGAAGTAGTGTGAGCTACAATGTACAGTAGCTTTCAAGATCATCAGAGAATATCTACATGCAACTTACCAACTAGTAGACAATTAAGGGAATGTCCAGCAAGATCTAGGTCATAGAGACAGACTCAAGCTTGCAAGACTTGCCAACAATGCTTAACACTCAAGCTACTGGTACTGCAGGAAAAGAGATTGAAGAGCACCCTCTCATCTTTGATAGGGAAGAATATTATGATCTGATGGTTGAATGTCTGAGTTATATCAGTTTTTGGTAAAATCAATCAGTTTTATGTTTAGCCTAACAGTATATCAGTGTTATATATCAAATCAATAATACTCCTTGGCAGATAAATAAGAAGATCAGACAGAAATGGAGAGATTTTATAAAAGCTAATATGGCTATGATGATGCATTTGATGTATCATAGGCCACAACCTGCATTAGGAAATACAGTTGGTCTGTAAATGATCTTAGCAATATAAAGAGCTGCAGGACCCTCTGTTACAGTCCACTGCTTGAATGTTTAAGCTAGATCAGTTTTTAGACAAATCATTTCGCTTTATGTTTTGTTTATCAGTATATTAGTGTTATCTATCAAGTCAGTAGTATAAGTCATCAAATTAATCAGTAGATCCTTATCAGTCAGAAATATAAGTATTGAGTAAGATCCTATTAAGTAATTATGATGCAATCAATTCAGTCATCAGCCACAACCTACATTGTGAAATGCAATTAGTCAGCAAATGATCTGGCAAAATGAATATACAAAGCTGCTGTAACCTCAATAAAAAATCAGTTCAAGTTTTAATGGATACAGTAGTAGCTAAACTCCCTATTCTTCTCAAATTCTTATATCAAGGAGCTGCTAGAATTTCAATAAAGACTAGTTCATGCTTGAGTGAATAAAATACTAGCCAAACTCCCTTTTACTCTACAACCTTTGTATCAGGACTTGTAACACCTCAATA